>APFE030657223.1:18849-101899 GCA_000404065.3 Pinus taeda
GAGCAAGAGCAATCACCGAAGAGAAGATTGGCAAGGCTATCCTAAAAGAACTATGGGGTCCTCAACACTTTTTCCTGCTGAAGACAAGCTCCATGAGAAAGCTGACTATCATGGATGGAAGATGTCTATCGATCTAACCCTAGAAGATCAAGTAGTGTTGGACCATGTAAGAGGCAATATTGTTGAGCCTCCATCAAATGCATCTGTTGCTGCCTGGAACAAATGGAAAAATGGAGAAGTCAAAACAAAGAAGATCTTCTGGGACTCTTTCAACAAGCACTTGGTGGCCTACACCTCTGAACTGGACACCTCCAAGGAAATCTACGATAGACTGGTGAGTATATTTAAAGTTAATGATGCAAATCAAGTTTTGTTTCTTAGAAATAAACTGAGGAAAATTGAGAAGGGTAAAGATGAGAGTATGCAAGCATACTTCTTAAGAATCACTGAGATCAAGAATGATCTCCTATCTATTGGGGAGACTATTACTGACAGAGAAATAACACTCACGACTCTTGGAGGATTACCATTTGAATGGTACGTGTTCAGGACTACTCTTCTGAACAATAATATAATTCCTTGTTTCGAGGAATTAATGGCTACATGCATTCAAGAAGAAACAAGGGTAGAAGAGTAAGAAATGCCCATGCCTAAAGGTCCTCCTGCTGCCTTTTCTTCTCATGCTAAGAAAATAAATAATTCGGGGACTAAATCAAAAGGAAAGGCTACCCCTAAGGGTGGAAGAAAAGGATGATGTTACATCTGCGATAAAGTAGGTCACTATGCAAGGGAGTGCCCTAATAGAAAGGACTCACACTAGGACGATGATCAAAACCCCTCTGATGGTAATCAAGGGAATGAAAAATTCAATAGCAAAGGTAAGAGGAGAGCTGGGAATCAAGGAAGAGGACAACCATTCAAGAAGGCTAGAAATTCCAGGATGTATTAAATGCACCTGACCTCAAAAAGGACCTGGTGTCCATCTCGGTAATGGAAGACAAAGGCTACAAGGTAACCTTTAGCGATGGCAAGGTACGTATATGGAAAAATAATGTTAAATATGCCTTTACTCTTGGGTTTCATGTTGATTCTTTATATCAGGTTGATGGAAGTCTGCGAGGTGTCATGTCTTATGACACATCTCTTCAGTCCGAACTTTGGCATCGGAGGTTTGCCCCCTTCATTATAAATCTCTACTCGGTGTAAGACAAATGGTGATAAGGATGCCTGAATTCTGAGTAGAGAAAGAAGGTGTATGTCCAAGATGTGCCGAAGGAAAGCTCAAAAGGGGACCGTTCCCCTCAAGCCAAAGCAAGACCTTTGATATATTACAGTTGGTTCACTCAGGCATATCTGAGGCTGGCATTAAGAGGGAGACTACTACACCGCATACTCCTGAGCAGAATGGTGTGGTGGAAAGGAAGAACTGTACGATTGTGGAAGCTGTCTCTATGGGTAGATGATGTAACAATGCCTGATGTGGAGGAACCCATGGATCCCATTTAGCCACCTGAGCCTTCCTCTTCTAGGAAGAGGCCTTCATGGCTTAGGGGGATACATGATGATGCTAAAGGACATGTTGCACCCTGAGGAACCTTCCATGAAAGTAAGAAACCTAACATGTATCAGGGATACCTAACCATCATGAATACGATCATAAAAAATGAGCCTTCAACATTCTCAGATGCCGTCAAGCATCAAGTATGGAAGGATGCTATGACCAAAGAATATGAGTCTATTATGGAGAATGATGTCTAGGAAGTAGTTCCCAGACCCCAAGACAAGACAATTGTTATTTCAAAATGGCTTTACAAGATAATGCTGCAGCAGATTGAAGTACGGAATAGTATAAGGCTCGTTTTGTTGCTCATGGTTTCTCCCAGAAGGAAGGTATACACTATGATGTGATATTTGCACCTGTTGCCAGATATACGACCATCCGCTTGATCATAGCCCTTGTGGCTTCACAAGGATGGAACCTACATTAGATGGATGTCAAGACCGCGTTCTTGCATGGTTCGATCAAAGAAGAGGTCTATGTGGAGCAACCCGAAGGATTTGAGATTTATGATTGAAAATATCATGTATGCAGGTTGAAGAAGGCTCTCTATGGGCTAAAGCAAGCACCCCGAGCATGGTATGAGAGGATTAATAGCTACTTGATGAAGTTGGGATTCACTAGGAGTGAATCCGATCCTAACCTTTACCTTAAGGTTGAAGATGGCAAGCCTCTCATACTGGTGTTGTATGTGGATGACCTCTTTCTAACAGGTGCATACCCTCTCATTCACAAATGTAAGAGGGAGTTGGCTTCTGAATTTGAAATGAAGAACCAAGGACTTGAAGTGTGGCAAAGCAAAGGTAAATTTTCCTATCTCAAGGAAAATATGTGGTGAAGATTCTAAAATGATTTGGTATGATGGACTGCAAGCCTGTGACTACCTCAAGGATCTTAACTTTCAGAAGTTATATGGTAGTGATGTCAGACCAAATTTGGGAAATGTCTCCAAGTTTCAAAAACTCATTCGCATTGATGTTCTTGGTGAACATCTCTCCAAACATATGTTTTGCAGTTAGCATTGTGAGGTCATATTTTGTTGAGCCTCACTAGATTGGTGCCAAGAATCTTTTGAGATGTCTTCAGGACACAATCTCTCATGGATTGAGATACACTGTCGGAAATATGAAATTGCATGATTATTCGAATGCTGATTAGGCAGGTAGTGTGGAGGATCACTGGAGCACTTTTAGTGCTATTTCTCTTTGGATTCTGCTTCGATATAATGGATGAGTAGGAAGAAAAAGTTGGTTGCCATAAGCACTATCGAGACCAGATACATATCTATGAGTATGATCTCATATGAAGCTGCCTGGTTTGGGAAGCTCTTCAGTGAGCTATTTGAACACATACCACTGTGATTCTCTGTAACAACCAGAGGTGGGATTCGATTATTGAGGAATCCTGTATTCGTCGATTGCTCTAGCAGATAGACATCATCTGGGATATGGTAAGTCGATGAGCACGGAGGCTCCATCACATTAAGATGATGTACAGGTCGATACACCTTATCAAAGCCCCGAGGAAAGATCTAATCTATGATTTTCCCAAATGACTTGGAGTCGTCAAGAAACCCTTGTACAAGGGTCCTACATGTTGCATACATTGAGCTTTGGGAGCTTTGAGGGCTTGCGGTTCTTACTGGAGCAACATACGACCACAGGGTGACTCACCCTCCCCTGGTGGTGTGCACTGGAACAAGATGATTCGCTCTCTTGTGGGACAAGATGACTCGCTCTCTTATGGAACAGGATGATTCGCTCTCTTGTGTAGCAGGATGATTAGTGCTCCTGTGAGGCCTGGATTGATGTGTTCTCCATGGAAATTGTAGCAGGATTGATGTGTTCTCCTGTGAGGGTTGGATTGATGTGTTCTCCATGGCAATTATAGTAGGATTGATGTGTTTTCCTGTGAGGCCTGGATTGATGTGTTCTCCATGGTGATTGTAGCAGGATTGATGTGTTCTCCTGTGAGGACAAGATTGATTAGTTCTCCTGTCGAGGCATCCTACCCATGTAGTCAGAGACTCATGGGAAGTACCTCTCATCTGATCAATGAGCAGGGAAATGAAGTTAGGGACCATAGTAGTACCGATGGACACATTGTTGTATCTACCATACTCCCTACGCTAGGATGACCTCCATTGATCTGGGATCAATGATACTGGTCTAGGACCAGTGGTAGGAGTGGTACATTCTATGACACTGACTTCAAGTCATTTGAGATTGGTTTGGGACCAATGGTACGCACTCCGAGACTAACTTTGAGTCAGTGGAGGATGTTACTAGTCTGGGACCAGTGGTAGGAGTTGTACATACTATGACACTGACTTCGGGTCAGTTGAGACTAGTCTGGGACCAGTGGTACATATTCTGAGGCTAACTTTAAGTTCATATGATACATCCTCGATCATTTCTTCTTCTTCATAATTCGGGAAAAAGTAGAGTAGAAAAAAAAAGCAGAGCAGAACAAAACAAGGCAGAGCAGAGCAGAACAGAGCAGAGCATTACAGATCAGTACAGGGAAGAATAAGACAAAGAAAAATAGTCATAATAGAGTAGATTAGGGCAAGGTTCAGGCTGTACAGGGCAGTGCATTTGATGGATGAATAGTAGCGACCGACAGACAGATTGCAGATTAAGTTCTCCCTAGTTGAGAGGGAGTGTTAAATTGGAAACAAGGGCCAAACTTCATCTGGGTCATCTTATTCATGGCTAATAATATTTTTGTTAGATTCCTCTCATCGAGAGGTGTAGGATTGATCTAAAGATCATCCGATTCTAATAAGTATTTACGGAGATATGAATTTATTTTGATTATGGAATTATTATCAAGCCGACCTACAACTCATGTAGGCTCAAAAGCCCAACAGTCACATCTATTCAAACATCAAAGTTGTGTATAAATACAGGAGGACTTTTCCTCATTTTCACTCACTCATCTCATCACATCTCTCTCTCTCTTGCACAGAAAAGAGGCTCTTCTCTACTGCGCAGAAAAGAGTCTCTCTCTCACACATGTGGAAGCAAGTTGCTAAAACTGAAGCTGCAACTGCAGATCCAAAGTTTGATCAGCGTGGACCATCAAACCTCCTCTTCTAAATTGTGTTGTAGGTTCATCTCAACCTCCTCTGAAGGCTGCAACTTTTTTTGGTGGAATCAAGTCAATCCGATGGTCAGTTTGCGAGATATCGACTGCCCTAGTTTGAACGAAGCTGCTGAAACTGAAGCTGCAATTGCAGAACCAAAGTTTGACCAGTGTGGACCATCAAACCTCCTCTTCTAAACTATGCTATAGGTTCATCTAAACCTCCTCTGAAGGCTGCAACTTTTGGTGGTGGAATAAAGTCGATCTGACGGTCGGTTTACGAGAAATCGATTGCCCTAGTTTGAAGGAAGCTGCTGAAACTGAAGCTGCAACTACAGATCCAAAGTTTGACCAGTGTGGACCATCAAACCTCCTCTTCTAAACTGTGTTGTAGGTTCATCTAAACCTCCTCTGAAGGCTGCAACTTTTGGTGGTGGAATTAAGTCGATCCGACGGTCAGTTTGTGAGATGTCGACTGCCCTAGTTTTGATGATGAAGACACTAATGTTGATGCTACTATTCTAGGGTTTGCTAATGTTGATATAAATCAGATTTATTGTAATACTTATCTTTGCTGAATTATTGAAGATAGAATAAGATTTGATCAAAGGGTTTCCCCACACATTGTGGGGTTTGTCCCTGGCTAGCCACCACATCTTTTGTCCCTTGTCTTGGCTTGTTTTCTGTCAATCGTTTAATGTTCTATCTACACTTTACTTTATGTACATGTGATTCCTAATCTGTGGAATATAATAAGAAAAAGAAGTAAACTGTTATAAGAATAGAATATACCATAACTTAACATAACGTGCCACATAATTTTGTGGATTATGTAAATCCTATATGAGAGAAATGTATTGTAAAGTGGAAGTCCAAGAGTCATGTATAGAATATGATGAGTCATGAAAAAGGTGGAAAAGTCATAGGGAAGTCAAACAATCATGCTGGTAGTCCAAGAGTGACAAGGGAGGTGAAGGATCACCCCATTTGTTATATATACACCCTCATTGTATAAGAAAAAATAATTTTCACCTTGGCTCCTCTTCCTAGGCATTAAAGAGGAAGATAGCTTTTTCGGAGGAGTAAGTGATTGTTGTAATGCTCCATTATTGGAGCTAGTGGTGCTCACTATCTTGACGTACCTTGGAATTTTTACTTAATTTAGAAGCTTGCTGATCCAACATGCTTTCATGCATATGTCGTGAATATTGTGAGACTATTCTTTGAATGTTTGTCATGTATGTTGTTTCATATGTACTAAGGAAATTGAACTATTTTGGTGGTGTTGGTACTTATCTTGTTGAAGATGTGTTGTATTTACTTTAACAATCGTTGCTTCCTCGTGAACTATTTCATTGGTTGATCAACAATTCATTCTTATGTGTATGCTCCTGTGCCTTTTCTAGATTAGTACTATTACTTATCTTTAAAGCACCCACTTTCCTCTTCCCTTTCGGTAGAAGGACCTCGATACATTTTGCAGTTGAACATTTCATGAGGCATACTCACTTGTTGATCTGAAAGTACCGATGCATTAATCTCTTGTGCTGAAATTTGTAGCCAAGGAAAATCCATAAGAATATATGGCAGCTGGGCCAATACTTCGGACGGGGCTCCTACTCCAAATGGTGTGAGGTCTAATTGGGACTTCACATCGGGGGGACCCCTGTAGTTGATGGATTTCTCGCACTGTCAACATAATTAACAAGGGAAAAAGGAACATAGAATAAAACGACCAAATGCTAAAGGAATATGCAAAAATAATTATGAAAATCATAGTGATTTTTTGCTCATCCTCACATCTAGAGACATACAACACAAAAAACAAGAACATGGTGTTGCATGACAAATATGAAGTTTCCACAAAATTGTTTGATGAAAAACAATGGTGAGTAGAAGAGGCTCCCTGTTGCATGAAACCTACTACAATATTGAAAAAATGAATCAACCCTTAGAAATATCATCCCCATGCATTGTTGTGGTCAAATGATTTCGTATCCAATTCATTTTCTTGAAAGAAGATATAAATTGTAGCTTCCATGCAAATTATCGATATGATAAACTCCCACAAAATATTGCAATTTCAAAACCACATCCCCCTAACTGCCCTACTTAAAAGGAAATGAGCTGCCAATAACACTGTGGCAAGCTTAAGGAGGGCGCAATTTGGTAGAAACTCGACACAGGAATCCGACGGGTTTTCCAGGTAAATTTGTAGGATGCTTAATTTGTCCAATAACCCTAAGGTTCGAGAAAATGACTAATAAGGGTTATAAAACAAAAAACAAAAAACAAAAAATGGGCGGCAGGCCATGACCCCCACCGCCCCTGGTGGAACTGCAACCATATTCATATTTTAAAAACAAAAAAAATTACAAAAGAAGGGTGGGCGACCATGACCCCGCCACCCCTGGAACCACCACATAACAATATATATATATATATATATATATATATATATAGAGGCGGGCGGCTATGACTCTGTTGCCCCTAGGAACCGCCATATATTATAACGTCTCGGGGGCAGGTAGTCAACCTCGCTGCCCCTCCATACCACTTTTACAACGAAACTACCAACAGAGTTTGGGCAGAGCAGGCCACTAGACCGATGAACCACCTCTTGTTACAACTAAATGAAACTGTTTTGTAATAAAAATGGAGGGGTGGGATTTGATCCCTCAACCCCTCCTCAACCACTCGACAGTTTTAGCCAGCACACCAACGGTCTCCGTTGGGAGATCTGTCAACAAAAATTATATTTAAACACTTCTACACAGTGCATCCGAGGGGAGAGAACATGGCTCGAATTTTGAGATTAATGCTTTGCAGGAGGGTGGAATCCTGAGTGGCGAGTGGCAGGGGGCAAAACCTTGCCTGAGCACATTTTTAGAGGGCCAGTTTTGGTCCAGTGTCAGAATTGGGCAAGTTTTATATCAATTTTACACCTCTCCGCGATAGGAACTCAACTGTGATGTCAGTTTTTGCAAAAAATCTCTCCATTTTTCGGCCATTTTCCATATTGGAGGTATAAGACTCATGTAAATGTTGATTGTACTTCTTTCTCTTTTATGCCATTTAATTAATGAAGGCCTCCCCATTGATCGAGCAGGGCTTGGAGACGTAGTCCAAATTGGACGAACTCCATTATCAAGTCTCTTGACTTCTTTTCATGCCTTATGTGTTTCCTCTCTTCTTTCATGTGTACATTAAGTTTCTATGGTTAAGCTGAAAATTTGTTCATGTGATTATTTAATACATCTATAAGCAAATGATATTGGATTAAGTGGTATCATAGCAAGTCTTTGTAGATGTGGATTGCATGTTAGTATGCTAACAAGAAATAGGCTTCAAAGAGGTGAAGGGAAACTAAAGTCTTTCGATCCCGAAGCGGGGCATGCACATCAACGGAGGAACATGGCCGATGATGAGGATCGTTATGAGGATGAGCGCAATTACTGCAAAACCTTATATACAATGGCGGAAAAGGTCGAAAATTTGTTCTCAAGGCTTGAGAAGATAGTAAAAGCAGAGGAGAATGAGCTAGAAGAACAAGGTTCGATGCATGGAAATGGTGGAGAGAAACCCCCTCCTTCTCCTTCCATGAGTGAAATTTCCACTTCCTCTTCTCACCATCATCATAAGAATTAATTAAATGCATTTAAGAAACCTTTCCTCAAAATAGATGTCAAATTTGATCTTCCCATGTATAACGGTGAAAGAAATGCATAAAAGCTTAACAACTGGATTAGGCAAATTGAAGTCTATTGCAGAATTCAATGGATTGAAGAGGATGAGGCAAAGATCCAATTGGCATCCCTTCAGCTGGGTGGCACCACTCTTGTTTGGTGGGAGAGAAAATTGTAGGGAAACAAAAATCTGGGTAACCTTCTCTCCTCATGGTCAAATTTTGTGTCTGCATTGATTTTTTTTTTACCCCTTGGGGCAGAAGGCATTAATGAAATGGCAACACCTAAGGCAAAGCAAAGGTCAAAATGTGCAAAAATTTACTGAAGGATTTAGAAGACAAGCATTGAATTTGAGAATTTCCTTAGATTCACCAGAGACTGTAACTAAGTATATTGGTTCTTTACACAGTTACATAAGGAATTCATTATTATTATTTGAACCTGCTGCTATTAATGAGGCCAGTGTGAAAGCCACTCATCTTGAAAGTAGTGGGATGCATGCGCAAAATGACCACCAAAAAAGAGCCGCAACAACCAAGTGGAAAGGGATAAAACCCTCTTGTACACATTGTGAGAAAGAGGGACACGATGAAGAGAATTGTTGGAAACTTCACCCTGACTTGAGACCTAAGAGAAATGACAGAAATGAGAAGCAAAAAACAACCCCCACCATGCAACAAGATCAAAAATCAGAGTCAGAAGAAGACGAGAAGGTCATGACTGCGAGTTTTGCACGAGGTAGATCCATTGACATCGGATCAGATTCTGGTGATGAAAGGAGGACTGTAGCTCTTGGAATAACACTAGATGGACCCATTGATCTAGGCTTTGATTTAGGTGATGAAGCAAAAATTTCATCGATATTGTACCAAAGATGGAAAGGACACCCAATGTGGTAGGGCTCCAGGAACTTGAGGAGACAACCCAAAACCTTCAAGCAGAAAATGCTAAGCTATGGAGGCTCCTACAGGAAGCAAAGGAGGAGAAACAGAGGTTGCTATGCCAGTTGCAAGCTAAGAATGAGGCTTTAGGAAGATTGCAGCCTAACCCCCTTGAGGTAAAAAGTAGTTCTTCGATTCCATGTACTTTTCTTGATGATGATTTCGCTACTTTTGAAAAGTATACTATAGGTATCGGGTCCAAGTTGTTGAAGAATATGGGATATCAAGGAAAGTGCCTCGGCATTAAAGGCCATGGCATCATGAACCCCATCAAAGTAGAGGAAATGTCTTGTCATGCAAGAGTAAATTATGTCAGGAAGGACGTTGGGGAAAGCTCCAAAGTAGCTAGTTACCAGTCAAAGATGGATGACGAGATTTCCTCCTCCTATTCCAGTGATAGTAAGGGCTACATGAACCCTTATCAGAGGAACACCAAAGGGAAGTGCTTCAAGAAGACCTAGAAGGTATGGAGAGAGAAAAATTATTGTAGTCATTGCAATGAAGAGGGACATCACGAAACAAATTGTCAAATGCTCCACAACTAGAAAGCAGCAATAGAGAAGCCAATCGGTGATAACGCTCAAACACATTCATGGTGGTCCACTTTATTAAGGAAGGATATTTTTTTAATAGTATTTTGTATGGCCTCGGTTTATGAATCATATGTTTCAAGTAAATGTAAAAGTGATGATGTGTTGCGATTACTTCAAAATGCAACGATGATGTTTTTAGGCCTTCTTATGAGTAGTTGAGGTATTGATTGTTATTGTAATCCTTGACCAAAGAGTGTGTGCTATAAAATCTTAGCAAGCGAGGGATTGTTGAGTCATAAGTGGTTGTATATGAGTGCAAAATATGTGTTAGTTTTGTGTGCAGATGATTGAAAGTGTGGTTTGGCAAGGACACAGGTTGTATTTTGAATGGTGTTAATGGTTTTGGTGGTCCAAAAGCTCTCAATGGGGAGGATTGATCCAGGTGGATCTCCAGATACTAGTGACATGAAAAAGGCTCAAACTTCAAAGTGGCAGAAAGATGATTAACTTGACACCAGATCAAAGTTCTCGTCGCCCTGATTCCAACGATGTGAGCATCACTCCAATCCAAGTTTGTATGAGAAAGATAGAAGCAGTCAAAGTTTAAGGTTGACTTGCACATGTGGTAGGCTTAAGGAGGGCACAATTTGGCAGAAACCCAACATCAGAATCCGGTGGGTTTTTCGGGAAAATTTGTAGGATGCTTAATTTGTCCAATAACCCTAAGGTTCGAGAAAATGGCTAATAAGGGTTATAAAAAAAATTTAAAAAAAAATCATAAAATGGGTGGCAGGTAATAACCCCTACCGCCCCTAGTGGAACCGCAACTGTATTCATATTTTAAAAACAACAAAAAAATTACAAAAGAAGGGTGGGCAGCATGACCCCTTCACCCCAGAACCATGATATCTTATAATGTATGAGGGGCGGCAGTCAACCTCGCCGCCCCCCCATACCACTTTTACAATGAAACTGCTGGTGGAGTTTGGAGGGAACGGGCCACTGGACCTATGGACCCACCTCCCGTTATAACAAAATGCAACTGTTTTGTAATAAAAATGGAGGGGTGGGATTTGATCCCCTGACTCCTCCTCAACCATTCAACAATTTTAGCCAGTGCGCCAACGGTTTCTGTTGGGAGATCCACCAACAAGAATTATATTTAAACACTTCTACAAAGTAAGTCTGGGGGGAGAGAGCACGACATGAATTTCGAGATTAATGCTTTGTAGGAGGGTGAAACCCTGAGTAGCCTATGGCAGGGGGTAGAACCTTGCCTGAGCACATTTTTAGAGGTTTAATTTTGGTCTAATGTCAGAATTGGGCAAGTTTTATATCGATTTGGCACCTCTTGGCGATAAGAACACAACGATGATGTCAATTTTTGCAACATAGCTCTCCAAGGTTTGGCCTTTTTCCAGATTGGAGGTATAAGACTCCTTATGTAAATGCTAATTTTACTTCTTTTTCTTTTATGCCCCTTAATGAATGAAGGCCTCCCCCTTGATCGAGTAAGGCCCAGAAACATGGTCCAAATTGGACGAACTCCGTTATCAAGTCTCTTGTCTTTCTTTCATGCCCTACGTGTTTCCTCTCTTCTTTTATGTGCACATTAAGTTTCTATCATTACGCTGCAAATTTGTTCATGTAATTCTTTAATACATCTATAAGAAAAATATTTTATATCAATTGTTCACCTGAAACAACCATTGGCATGGCAGACATGTTAGAAGTAATGATGTGACTGAAAAATGTGAAAATACTGATTCTTGATGCAGTACATTAGTTGAAAATGCTTATTATCTTTGTAAGCCTCCTGAAAATCTACCAAGGTTTCAAAAGTTCGATCTGCTTTGCATCAGTATGTGCAGAAACTACATTTTTATGACTTGGATAAACAATCTATAGAGCATGTTCTCCGTCAACTTTGCAAACCACCCTGGAGAGAATACAAATAATGTGTCATGAAGAATTTTGTGAAGGTTCACAATGGAAAGCATAGTTAAGTACATCTTATCACATTTCTTACAGTAGGCTTAAGTCGCCACCAAGAAGTAGTTATTGTTTTTGTTTTTGACGAGGTATATCCACAACTAATTTTGCCACATGAAAAAGTCAATGTGTGAGACAAAAATATATACATATTATCATTACTCAACAAATCAATGGTTAATAATGCATTTACTTTACATTGACGAAATCCTGATAGCATAAAGTACTCGAAACTTATATTAAGGAGTGCCCCAGGGCATAGTTTTGCAAAACAATTAATATAAAGATCGATGGTCTAGATTCATTTCGACATTACTTCTCCTTTTCAGAAATCGCCAAAGGTGATCTTGTAAATGGTTTATGGTTTTAATCGGTGACATATGAATGGCGACAGGGTCAAGACTCACATACAACTTTCCTTAACATTCAACTTATTACAACCATGCGTCACCTTTTCACCTCCAATGTGGATGTCATTTCATCTGTGGCTTGAACATGTCTCCTACTTATTTCCAGTGCTCATATGTGCATATATTTTGTTTGAGTCAAAACTCAAGTTATATTATGCACACTTGTAAATGGCTGAGGTTTTTATTTTTTGTTAAAATAAGAAAAAAACAAATATTATATATATAATATTTAAATATTGTTACTTTATTTGTAAACATTTCAAAAAATCAATTTTATAACTGTTATAAAAGTTAGTTTAATAACTGATTAGACAATTAGGTCTGGGGAGTAGAAATGAAAGACCAAAAGTTAGACATGGCAGGGGTTCGGAGTCCAGTTCTCATGACTAGCATTGTAAGCTGAAGATCTCTTTGAAATATGAAAAATACATTGCATTTTGATTCCAACTTTGGCTAGTTGCAGTCAAGTTTCCTTTCTCTTATTTTCATTTCTCATGAATGTTTTTCATCTTTCGGTGTGAGTGTAATGAAGTTGTTGGCTTATTTTATTTAGTAGATTTACTAGTGTTGTTTACTCATCTGAAAGTACCTACAAATATCATTTAAAGAAGCCTTAAAGGGTGCTCCACGATGTTGTAAATTCATCCACATATTCTCAACCTCCCGTTATTATTTCTCCATAAGTTATATTCAGATTCTTAATTGCCTAGGTATGAGTTTTGTCATCTTTATTTTCTTCAGGCCATTTCTTTGATCTAATATCTTTCAACCCTCAGAGTTCCTCTGGCCATTATGTTTTGGAAGGGTTTGAAAATTAGAATTTTTGGTTGCAATTCATCATGGCATGTCCCTCTGGCTATTGATATTAACTATTTCTATTCAATCTTAAGATGTCTCAGGCACTAGTCCTCCCATAGCCAAGAACTGTCTCCAAGTGTTAACAACACCTATGACACTTTGAAAATTTTTAAACTTGATCAAATACTTCCAATGTCTTTTTAGCCAAGTCTCAACGATGGCCACAATATAATAATTTAATAGGACAAATAAACTGGAGTCTATAATAGCTTTACCTAATCAAGAGCAAAAGTCAACCATGCTAAAGGCTTGTTGGTCAAAGGGATTTGAGTGTACATACTAATAACACATGAGTCCTTGCAGATGAGAATAAGAAGCTACAATTCCATTTATAACAACAATAAACTTGCATCAAGAAATAAGCACACACAACAAAAATGTCTAGTGACCATCTAAACATTTCCCTTCATAATCAATCTTGTTGCACTGAAATCCAGTTTTCCTAGCAATCTCTACAAGCTAGATGAGTAGAGAGATCCATTTTCTTTAACATAATCAATTACACACAAACACTGATATTACTTAGTAACATATATCCATTTGAAATCGAAAACTGTTATCCATATAGATGGAATTCAAGGTGCAAGCCTTAATTATTTTTCACCCTTTTCACCTTTAACATAAAGCATTCTCGTTTGATAATAAGTTATGCTAGTTTCCCATCAAAACCTGACATAACAACTATGTAATGTTGTCAACTATATAAAAATTTCTCTAATGGTATATACCTGAAATAATCTGGGCAAGAATATATTGATAGCTTGCTCTGGTAGAGTTGGCACATCAACATCTAGTTCCTTTGGTATATCTTCACATATCTATATGAGCAACACATTGTTATATTCATAAATGGAAGATAAAAGTAACTTTTACAAGATAATAAGTAGGAAACAACAAGGGAAAAAGAAAAATAGGATAAAGCCAACAAAGGTCAAAGGAATCTGAAAAAATAATAATGAAAATTCATACATAGTTTATGCTTATCTTCACATCTACAGACGTGCAACACAAAAACAAGAACATGATGTTGCATGACAAATATGAAATTTCCACAAAGTTATTTGATGAAAAATAGTGGTGAGTAAAATAGTCTTCCTATTGTACGAAACCTACTATAAAGTTGTAAAAATGAATCAACATTGAGAAAGCTCATCCCCATGCCTAGCCAGCGGATACCATCTGGCAAGCAATCATATTATTATTGATTATTTTTGTTGATGGGCTCCTTCTGTGTGCTTAAAGGTCACGAAGCTATAACCTTTTGATTTACGAGTGCCCTTGTCCATGATGATAAAGAATTATTCTACCTCACCGTATTGGGAGAAATCAGGCTTCAAAGTCTCCAACCTAGTGTTCTAGCCGAGGTCACATAATTTTTTGTTTTTGTTCGGTGGATCTTTGTCCACAAGTTTTCGAATATTTTCTAGAAGTTGCAGATCTTTCTTGGCATTCTCAAAGATGGTGTCCATTAGCTGATCTATGCTGAAGGGCCCCAACAACTTCATGTATTCTTCACCTTCCTCAACTTCGACTTCATTGTTGCTGTTTTTTCTTCTACCTCCACCTTCCTCTTCTTCACCATTGACACCCTGGTTCAAGGTTTTTTTCTTGCTCAACTTGGAACCCTTTCGAATAACGCTTCAAACCATAAAACATCTGGAAACTTAGGGGCCACGAATACCTAGTACAAAACATAGCAAAAAAATAAAGTATGAGATGAGTATGTCTTGATGATGTGGAGGACAATGAATCTTCTACAGTAGCACGAGGAAATTCCTTATAATAGAACACCTTCAGCGTAATTATCATGTTTTCAGGGTCCTTTTTTATTTATTTATTTATTTTAATCATAAAGAGTAGTTTCATTTTCGTGCCAAGACACATGGACATGAGAAATTCCAGAGGAATACTCGCTAAGGCACATGTCGTAAACAATATTGCAATATGATAATTTGTGTATGTGTATGTCTCTATCATTCTATAGTAGAAAGCACAAAATATATGCTAAGGCAAACAAAAGAGAGCAGTTTCAATGGAATACCTGCTAAAGCACACGTTCACCAGTAGTATTTTAAGTATGGTAATTTGGTGTATGTGCATGTTTCTTTCATTCCATAGTAGAGAGCTAGAAAGTCACTAGGACTATTGGATAAGTAGAGTGCTCTACCCTAGGTAACTACAAGGAAGACAATGAATGAATTTATAATGTTTAATTTCGAAAAATAAATAATTGTTCAATACTATTTTAAAAACTATCTTTCAAATATTTGATTAGACCATAAAAAAGGTCTTATTGCATCCATTGCACAATATAATGCCATGTGGATAACTCCCTCACATATTTTATCCCATAATTTTTGGATATTGTTGCCATATTCATGCATGATTTTTAAATATTTAAGTAGTGAATTTTTTCTTAAGCTTTGCAAAAAAAATTAGAAATTAAAATATTTAACAATAGTTCATACTTAGGTAAATGACATATTTATTATCGGTTACTTCCAACCATAATTTAAGCAAGTATTTACGTAAAAAGAAGGAATAATTTGTATATAAATATACCTATTAGGAATTACTTCCCACTGTTGAGTAGTGGAGGTCTCGCGTAACAGTTTTTGGGATGAGAGCCTCTAAGTAGGATAAAAATATTGTAAAACTTCGAATTATGCGGAGAACGAAATGTAACGGTCAAGTCAAAAGGCTGTCTGCCCAAGAAATAATATAGAATAATGGGAAGTAAGTCGGTCTGTGGACCATAGGAAGATATAAATAGAGCGAGGCTCTATGGGTAGAAAGTAGCTTTTTGGTATGTAATCTTGGATCTGTGATGTAATGGGTTTTTGAGAAGAAAAGTCTTGAAGCATCAGTAAGTTTGAGTCGAGGGTTTTGGGTAGTAGATAGAGGCTCTAAAGCTATGTACGCAGAGGCCTAGAAGAATCCGGAGTTGTGTGTGCGGACCCCTGCAGCTGAGTGCACAGGACGGATCTGGATGTATTAGTGAAGGAAGTGAATAAAGATAAGTTGATTATGAAATTCTGTGTTAAATCTGAACTATCACGGATTTGGTTAATGTATGGTTAATATAACTGTTTGATCTATGCACACAAGCTCATGTGATAAATATATGGGAATATGCATCTATTCTAAGTGCACGAACTGGTTAATTTTGTTAAATGTTTGCTTAAAGACCATAAAAAGTAGGTTGAATCTATAAATAGCGCATTAATAAATATCAAGGAGTATTCTGGGACTGGATCTACGTGAAGCAGAGTGCTGCGAAGCCACGGAACAGTGCACCAAACCTCCAGACCACATCAAGACATCCCAAGGGTGCAGAAACCTAGTTCCAGCACCCTCCCCTACTACCTCGGGTGAGACCTCAGTCCGCGCTCTGTGGGCTGTTGCCGAAAGGGCCGGTAGCTGCGGGATTTGTTTGGCTAAATAATTCTTCTGAACCTGGGTTAGGCCCATATAAGCCAACAAATGTTCTGTTGCCAGGACTGGGATCTGCCTAAGGGGTGTATGATGTGGAAAGTAGGGACTCTATAGAGAAGGAATTGAAGGATCGAAGGGACCAGGAGCAGTAGCAGAGTACATTGACAAGGTTGACAATGACGAGTGTGATCCAGCTACCGGTATTCAAAGGAGTAGGAAGCGAAGATCCTGAAAAATTTTGGTTCGTGTTAACATCAGTATGGAATGCACATATAATTATGGATGAGGATATCATAAAGGCTACCTTAGTTAGCGTGTTGTAGGACCGAACGCTGACATGATACATAAAGTACTCAAACAATCACCCAACTATGGGGACAACAGAAATCCAGACCGAACTAAAGAAAGAGTTTAGCTGGTCGAAGTCAGAAACATAGTGGATCATAGGGTTCAAGGAGATCATGATGATGCCTGGTGAAACCCCGTGGGATTTGGATCAAGGACTGAAAAGTACTATCCGTGAAGCAAACATGACACTAATGGATGTGCAACACTGCGCTTGGTTTATGGAATCATTAACACCACATCTGAGGACTGCTCTATCACAACATAAGATCTCAACCCAAGCTGAAGCATTGGAGACAGCGATGAGGTTGCACGAAACTCCGTTACAAGACCTGGGGTTGGGAGTTCAGCAAATCCAAGTGCAGATACAAAACTTGTGTTTGGAAATGAAGAAGTTAAAATAGGACTAGGCACCTCGCCCAGAAGTCCGAGAGGAAGTATGGTGTATAAAGTGCAGGAGTCCGGGGTACGATAAAGATCACTGCCTGGTCTTGGCGAATTATGTTGTAACGGGGGGACCAACACCCTTGCGACCGAAGGCACAAGTAAGGCCAAGCGCGACAACCTTGCTCTGGTGCACAATCTATCAGGTGGGAGGAAAGCATAGCACAGATAACTATCATTTACTGCCAAAATTCAACCAGACCCCCTAACAGCTATTTTGCAACTTTTGTAGATCGGTGGGCCACGAGGAAAGATACTGTTGTAGCTATCAATTATTAATGGACCAGTCACCTACATACAGAATGCAGATTAAGGCATGAGGTTAGGATCCAGCCGTGACGATCGCGCACGGTGGGTTCTAGGGACATGGATGAGGACGGGTCAGAATGGGGCCAGGAAGGGGTCGCAGGCAACTAATCTGTTACAACTGCGGAGGACTAGGACATTACGCGCGGGATTGTACCAACCCAACTAGAATATCATGCACTTACTCTGAGAAATTCAATCATGAGCTGATAGATTTCCCCACACTAATAGCACAGATTCGTGAAAAAAGGGCAGCGCAACCTACAACAACTCAGAACGTGCAAATGATGAGGTTCGAACCCGCGACGAAGACCCCCAAGTAAACATGGTACTAAGAAGTGGCATGGTCACAGGAGAGGATAAAAGGAATTTAGGTAAGGAAGATGCAATGGTTGGTAAGGAGATGTATCTGGAAGCTAGGGAGAGCTTTGCGGAGGTATCTACTCCAAGTATTAGGGATCAACCTGAGTAGGACAGGGATCCCTCGATGATAGCTACCTTTTTAGAGACATGCATAAAATTGTTGCACGATAGTAGGGTGGTTAGAGGCTTGCAAGAATTAATAAATAGGTGTGCAGGGACGTGGGAACCTAGCGTGGTCCACAAACTAGGAAAACACACAACACAGACAGGGAGAGAGATGCGATTAATGGCACAAATTAGCGACTATGAGATGGATCATATCATTTTGGATTTGGGCTCGGATGCAAATGTACTGCCTAAACAAACTTGGGAGTGCATGGGTAGGCCTACACTACAATGGTCTCCTATTCAATTGCGGATGGTGAACCAACAGAAGATCTTGCCCATGGGAAGGTTGTAGGGAAATATAGTAGATATAGAAGGTGCGAGCACTAGAATAGACTTTGAAGTAATTGAAATCGTGGATGAAAATACGCCTTATCTTGCATTGTTAGGAATAGACTGGGCCACCGACATGAATGGGGTTATTAATTTAAAGAAGCGGACAATGACGTTCAAAATGAAGTTGCTCCATGTAGTCGTTCCACTAGATCCGGCTGAAGGGCCAGGCTACATTGAACCCGTGCGCAACGAAGTAAGTGACAATGAATTAGATTGTATCTACAATATTTCTGCACAAAGGCAAGAATGGGTCAAGTCAACAGAGGATAGAAGAATATCACGGGGCTATGTAGAGTCCTGCACCACCGATTCAGATGGAGAAGACGTGCGATGGCATAACAGGTTGAATGGAGTAACCATGCTACATTGCAATATGGTGACTAAATCTCTATACTGCGTGAGGGCCCAGGATCGCAAACTGCCAATGTATGATGGGCTGACAATAATAGATGAATTTTTGACCAAATGTGAAATCGCAATACCAGAGCACAATCGATTTGATGTGTTGAGATGGGCGTTGCACGTGACACCTGCGCGATGGTGGAGCACACATGAATGGACTTTCGAAGATTGGCGCGACTACAGGCGCATGATGAAGATAAGATTTGGGAAGCCAAAACTACGAATAACAGAGAAATATGATGGGTGTGATGACCTGCACATGCACCTTACCAGATGGATCAAAGCCTACAGAGAGGAACCTCAACTAGAATGGGTGCACTTATTTATCACGACTGTTGGGTAGCGGAGGTCCCACGTAACAGTTTTGGGGCTGAGAGCCTCTAAGTAGGATGAAAATACTGTAAAACTCTGAATTATGCGGAGCGCAAAATGTAATTGGTTGAGTCAAAGGGTTGTCTGCCCAAGAAATAATATAGAATAATAGGAAGTAAGTCAGTCTGTGGACCATATGAAGATATAATAGAGTGAGGCTCTATGGGTAGAAATTAGCTTTTTGGTATGTAATCTTGGATCTGTGATTTAATGGGTTTTTGAGAAGAAAAGTCTTGAAGTGTCAGTAAGCCCGAGTTGAGGGCTTTGGGTAGTAGATAGAGGCTCTACAGCTGTGTCTGCAGAGGCCTGGAAGAGTTCGCAGCCGTGTGCGTGGACCCCTGCAACTAAGTGCGCAGGACAGATCTAGATGTATTAGTGAAGGAAGTGAATAAAGATAAGTTGTTTCTAAAATTCTGTGTTAAATCTGAACTATCACGGATCTGGTTAATGTATGGTTAATATAACTGTTTGATCTATGCGCGTATGCTCATGTGATAAATACATGGGAATCTGCATCTATTCTAAGTGTGCGAACTGGTTAATTCTGTTAAATGTTTGCTTAAAGACCATAAAAAGTAGGTTGAATCTATAAATAACGCATTAATAAATATCAAGGAGTATTTTGGGACTAGATCTGCATGAAGTAGAGTGGCGCGAAGCCACGGAACAGTGCGTGAAACCTCCAGACCACATCAAGACATCCCAAGGCTGCGGAAACCTGGTTCCAGCACCCTCCCCTACTACCTCGAGTGAGACCTCAGATTGTGCTCCGCGGGCTATTGCCAAAAGGGCCGGTAGCTGCGGGATTTGTTTGGCTAAATAATTCTTCCGAACCTGGGTCAGGCCCATATAAGCCAACACCCACCTTTATTTATGTAGGACTAAAATTGTAAATGTGTAGAGATCTCAATTGATTAGTTCCTGCCAAAGCAATACTATAGGATTCGATTTGCCTATTAACCCTTATTAATTTAGCATAGACCAATACAAGTTATAATATGTTATGCAATATTTTATAGGGCATAATTTCTAACTTAAGTGGCACACACTATTGGTTATATTACATTTTCATTATAGGGATTCAAATTTAAATTTATGAGAAGTTTACTTGAATTAATTTTTTTGTTAAACTATTTGTGAGATGTAAAGTGGTTACTAACAAGGCATATCTTAATAAAATGGTTACTTTCTCAAAATTTCATGGATATAAATTCAACTATGATTATAAATGGGTGAAGTAGAATGTGACTTTTCAAATAATTGTAATAATTTAAATATTTTTAAATAACGGTTTCTTAAATCATAAAAATAATTTTACTAATCTACAAATCAATTTATATATATATATATATATAATTTACTAATCTACAAATTAATTAACCAATATAATGGAAATTTTAAATTAAATTAAAAACAATGTAAAAATATAAAATAATAATCAATTTGTAATAATACAATTTCCCTTATTTTCAAACTAATGTCACTGACAAAATCAAATCCATTTTTTATGAGTCTTTATAGTTTTTTTATGAACCTTCATCATTTGTGATGTCTTATAATTTTTACATTGAAAATGTTTTATAAGGGAGAGTTCCCCCATCGAATTTGGTTGTCATCATGTCAGAATGTTAATGATGCAGTCCATCAATTCGATGAGGTGGCTTCGAGAACGATTTGAATTCACCCTAGTTGTGGCCTTGCTATCTAATGTTTGAGATCTAACGCTATATACCACAATGTTTCCATAACGCGAGTCTTCCTCATATTCTTGCTTGTTCTCTACAGTCTGATTTTTTCCTTGAGTCTCTTGCACTACTCCAAACACCACTCTATTAATTGAATCAAATATTTTCTCATAATATGTCTCATGAGTTGATGATTGATGCCTCAATGATTGCATATAATTTCTATCTTCATATTTATAATTTGGGTTGTGGTTATTATGATTCGTGGACTTATCAAGTTTAGTGTGTAAAGATTTTGGGTAACTTTTGAGGATAAAGATGTGAAAATATGAGTGTTAGAGTCGTCATATGTATTTGAACTATATAGGATAAAAAGAGTATTCCTAAGTGGCCAAACATATCTTTTGTTTTGATGGTTCTTGGACATTGGTGGAGGCTCAACATTTTCATTTGGTATATTTGTTTGTAGAGGACAAGACACTCATCCTTGGAATTTAAAAAACATTTCATAAAAAATTGACATGTTAAACAATGTAAACATATAGTTTGACAATATTCTATTTCTTTTTTTAATGGATTGCTATAACTACTTGGATGTTTGATCAAAAAAATACTTATGATGGCAACGTCGACTCTCAAATTTGAACACCTACAACTATTGTTAACGAATCCTATAATTTACAACCATAATCGCCCATCTGAAATGTTTAGGGATACATTGGTCTTTATGAAAGGTCAAGGATGGAACGTAAAATATATGCTCTGATCATCATAACAATAGAAATGATGATGCTGGTGGAAGAGACAAAGATGTTGCAAGAATATGTTATGACCATGAGAATACTTTTTAGTTTAATGTAGTACATCTAATATAAAAGCTTGGAAGAGTCGTCAATGCATTGGTTGTAGAAGTGCCAACAAATGAAAAACGGAAATGGAAAGGATACCTCCATGATCTAGAAGATGTATGGAGATAACACATCATTTAATTGTATATTGGGCTTTGTGATGGGTCCCATCAATAGGTATATATTAAGGTCCATTATGCTGTCCTCCAGCCCTCAAAACTCTCCTTTTCTCACATTAATTTGCATTTTTAGCCATAAAATGCTTAGTAAGAAGATTAAAAGGGTGATGTTCGTATTGCATGGCCTAATGTGATTAATATGCGAGAAAAATAAGCATTTTTAGAGATATTCACTATGAAGGGGCTTGGTGGAGACATCCAAAGACAATATAGGGGGCTTGTCCACTTAATTAATTCTCCAACCCAGCTTGAGATCAAATATTCCTCACCAACAACTCAAATTCACTAGCAACCAAGGAACTCTAGTGCATGTGAATATCAAAGGGAACCAAATCCACCAATTTCAAGATTTTGGAGGGGAGCATTAATCCTTTCAAGGGAGCTACCCCTCAGCTACTTTTTGTATAAATAAACTAGCCTAAAGGCTCATTAGGATTCAAATTTTGATTGAATATAGAAGTAGCTATTGAGAGCCTCGTGTACTGTTATTTTCATCTTTCAGATGGTGTATGTGGCTCTTATTTTCTATCAATGAGAAGTTCAATTTTGGCCTGCATCTGAGTTACATTTGGAGGGTTGAAAACCCTTGGGTTTGGGTCCAATTCAGAGGCTTTAGTCCCTCTTTTGTATTCTTTCCTTGTTATTGTTCAAGTCATTGCAATTTTTTTCTTGTTTAAATAGGAATCACATCACAAAACTTGTAGTTTCAGGTTTTCCTATCACCTCTCTAGTGGGAAGAGTGGTTGGAATATCTACAATAACAACCCAAAAACACGTGTTTTATGATTTCTTGGAAATTGTAAAGTGTTGGATTGTAATCCTTTTGCATGCTTGGTTTCTATAACTTAGAAGTTAGTAGCATTGATTTGGCGATTATATTTGTGTTGTAGGATAGAGTATATTTTAATAAAATTCAACTCATCTTTTCCATGTTAATTTTTTTTCCTGTAATATTGATTATTTGATGCATGCAATTGATTAATATACAAGGATTGTTGTTTACCTACAGGGGTGGGCACACCCTTCCACATCCACCTAGGCCATTCCATCTCTCTCCTGGACACTTCACATTGTTTCCAAACTCTGCCGCTGATATCACTCTTATAGGGCAAATGAAGGAAACCATGGGCATAAACTTTGGTGCAAGATAGGCCTTTGAGGGGTAATAAGCTTGGATAAGAGGCTCCTACACCCTTCATTCACCTTCATTCACATTCATACACCTTCCTTCAACTTCAAGATACCATTCTTGTCTTAAAAATTCTCTCAAACCCCCTCCTGTAACAAAGCATGGCCTCTTGTAGCACTTCTTGTTGCATTCCTGTAGCATTGCTTACTTCAACCAGATTCACTCCAGACTTTGACCCTTACATTTTGAAGTTGAATAATGCCCCCCAAGATTTTATTTCATGATTAAGTAAGACTCTAAGACCACTCCAACCCCATCCTTTCCTCACTACAAACATAAGACAACAAGTAGAATTAGACTTGGAATTTTTTTTTCAAAGTTTTCTTGAAGATTGAATTACTCATTTTCAAGCAAGTTAAAAATAGATAAATGGTTCATGCAAGTAGGCTATTGATTTGATTAAGAGTGTAAATAGTGTAGCATGGTTTACTTTTGAAACTAGACTAGCCTCTCCCTTTCATGCAATTTCAATTAGCATTTACATTTAATGAATGACAGTCTCATTTCTCTAGTTAAAATCATGTTCATATCCTTGCAATCAGGATATGATTTCATAAGAAATTATCTTTGTAGTTAGTTGAAGGAGAGGTCTCTGAATACCTTGATCTGATCTAATGACTGAGGATGACATGAGTAGAACCTAACCTGTTGTGCATATAACATTGTCACCTCTAAGTTTGTACAAACCCCAGGTTGATAATTTAAGTTGAGAAGCCTTGGGAGTTGCAACATCCTTGGTGAAATACTAGGGCTCATCATGTTTTGGTGTCGTTTCTGGGGAGGTGTATAAGTAGGTTTTTTCTACTTAAAAGATACTTTTTTTTCTTTTTTTTTTGACACCGATCTTTTTGATTTGAAAGTTTCAAAAAAAGAAGAAGAGAAAAATAAAAATAAAAAATAGAGCTAGTTCTTTCATGCCTTGTTGGAGTAGGGATATTCAAGATAAACTCTTACAAAAAACCCCCATCCCGTCAAGGAGTAAACATTTGTTCTTCTTTTTTGATTGTGAATTTCCCTCTCTGACTACAAGGGAGTGAGAAGATCCTCTAGGAAAGCAACCTAAAATTTTTTGCGGAACCCATAGGGGAAGAAGAACTTATCTCACATACCCAAACCATGGTTGAAAAAAGACAAAATGATCTTTTCCCTATCATAGAAACCAATGGGGAGGCCATAATGAAGAATAAAATCCCTACTTTTCTTCCACATTTCCATGGTCTAACCTTTGAAGATCTCGACACCTTCATGTTTCAATTTTTTGTTGTCTATAGGACCTATGACTATGCCTCGAATGAACATAAGATGAAGTTGTTTCCATCTACCCTCAAAGATGTAACCTTGTGTTGGTTTATGAGTTTACCTGGAGGTAGCATCGCTACTTGGGACCAAATGCAATAAGCCTTCAATGAAAAGTACATGGATTACTGTATGTCCAAATAAATAAAGGAGGAAATCTTTAGGATGACCCTAGGACTAGATGAATCCTTACGGGACTATGAGGAAAGGTTCCAACTCAATTATAGGAGGGATAATTGTACCCTTGATCCTAAATTACTCAAGCTAGTTCTTCTTTGAGGGATCATGGAGGATGTAATGGAAACCCTTAACATGATTTTTGGAGGAGATATCTACTAATTTCCTTATGGTGACATCAAAATTGTATTTAGAAATCACGCTAGGGATTCTAGGAAAAAGGGTAGGTCTAGCCAAGGCTTGGTAAATTCATCTCCCTCTACAACAACCATCAAACATGAGATAGGAAGTATGTTGGAGGATTTTAAGAGTGAAATGTTGCATGCCTTTTCCCTACAAATGGATACTATGCAAATTAAAAGGAAGTAAGAGGAAGCAGAAAGGGAACTAGTTATCTTCTACTCTAAATGACTAAGAGACACCCTAGGAATGAGTGCCCATTGAATGTCATAGATGTCTACTCTATCTATGAAGAGAATCATTCAACATAAAAATATCCCTCTTTGCTAGGTCTGAAGGTTGTATACCAAGGGGCAGAAGGTGGTTCATAGCAGCTTTGTTTCATTAACCAAAGAAGACCTCAAGGCCCTCTGCCATATCAACAGGGCATGCAAAGTGCACAATATCCTCATTACAATCCAAATCAGAATGCACCTTTCCAGCTACAGTACCCTTCCAATCATCCATCATGGCCCACACCTCCTCCTTTGCCTTATACTCCTCACTATCCTCCTTAGCTTATTAACCCTCCTTTCCAGCCATGTCCACCTCAGTATTCCTAATGCGATAACGTCTAACCAGTGTGGAGGCCTCAAACAACCCAACCTCCTATTTTACTGCCTCCACCTTTGATCTAGGTGGCTCTAGACATAAGTAGAAGTCCCAGAGGACTTGGAAAGGGGCAAAATTAAAAATGGCGAGATTGTTCCCAAAATAGCACTAGATTGAAGTTCTCATCGCCCTGATTCCAACGATGCGAACGAAACTAAAATCCAAGCTCGTATGAGGGAGAACGAGCTAGTCAAAGTTTTGGTCAAAGTTACAATGTGGGCCATGTTTAAGTGTCCTACAATTTGACTGACCCTAGGGCATGAAACCTAGCTCCCGAAAGTGCGCAAATTTGTTGGATCATTAATTTGTCTAATATCCCCTATATTAGACAAATTCTAAAAAAATGTGTTGTTATTATAAAATCAAAAAAATATATATTTGAGTGGCAGGTTATGACCCTCGCCACCCCTATTGGACCAACACATAACAAAAATTATTTAAAAAAATTGCCGACGGGCCATGACCCCCACTGGCTCCCAACCAACTACATAACAAAAACAAATGTCAAATTTGGGGTCGGTGGCCATGACCCTGCCGAACCCTCCAACCATCCACCATATATGTTATTAATAACATATGTTATACAGGGTGGGTGGGTCACCTCCGGTGGACACGACCCACACCCCAACACCCCAACACCCCAACCATATGCCATAATAAATGCAGAGCCAGTGGGGATTGAACCCGCCCGGCCCACGTGGGCAGACCCCCACTGGGCAGCCCCATGTACCAACCAAAAACACTAATATGCCAAACCCTTCGCCATTAATACAATGATTACAACACCCCACACGGAACCGCTGACAGAAATGGGGCACAGGCCACCAAAATAGTGAACCTGCCACCCAATGGTCATGTAAAAAAAATTTATATGTATGTTAATTTGGGAGGGGCGGGATTTGGTCCCCCGATCCCTCCTTAATGAATTGCCATATTTACTACATCAGCAAACCAACATCTTTGGAAAGTCCGCCCGTTCATTCTTATAAACCCTCATTTTCTTAGCACACCCAGCATGGAGGAGCGAGGAGCATGCATAGAAATTGACACAATATTTTGATTAATTTATTGCAGGTGGAACCATGATTCCGGAAAAACACAAGCTAAACCATGATTGAGCCAAATTCTTAGGAGGGTGAAATTTTTGTTGTTTCCAAATTGGACAAATCTTATGTCGATCTTACACCTCTCAGTGACATGAACCTGATGGTGCAGTCAGAATTTCGATCTGAGTAGCAGATTTTCAGACGACCTAGAGGAGAGAATCTTTGAGGAATCTAGGGGAATATAAAAGATTCTTTAAGCCTTAGATTTCCACTTTCTCAAAATTCAGAAATTTGATAGTCGATTTTACCCTATTCGACGCCACAAATCTGATGGTGCATTCAGATTTTCCATTTGATCATTTCATTTTTCGGCCACTTTTCAAAGTGCAGTGCAGGTGTCAGCGTTCATGTGTGAACAACCATTTCCATATGATTCGACACCGCGAGATTGATGGTACGTCCAACTTCAGCAGTTTGACATCCATTTCTTAAAATGGCCCCAGGATGTGAGGTATATGTAGTGTGTTCATGTACTTCATTTTTCTATGAGATGCATTGTGTTGTATAGATCTCTGTTTGATGTTTGATGCGAGATCTTGTTTTCTTGTTTCATGATTCTTGCTTGATGTGACGCGGAATCAACTGTGGGATGTACTTGTTGTCATGATTCATCATGTTTTGTTTGAGATCCCTCTATTGTTAGGTTGAGGGGATACTCATGTGTCGCCATGTATGTTTGCATTGAGATCCCTTTTATGCCATGTTGGCGGGATGCTCATTATCATCATGCATGAGTTTATGTCATACTGATAGGAGTCCTTTTGAATGAGAGTTCGTGTAGTGGAACATCTCTTGGAGCCACTCCTACGTGAGGGCATTTTTCTTGTATGATAGCGACGTCATCACCTATGTACATCATCTCTATTGACAACACTTAATGTAGCGACGTACACCATCTTGACACAGGGCCTAGAGACATAGTCCCTCCTGAAAGAACTCTGTTATCAACATCTTGTGTTTTGTATTGCTGATTCTTGTCATGTTCCTTCTTCTTTACAACACACATTTATGTTCCTTTATGCTATTTTAAATGCAATTCTAATCACATCATGAAAGTAAAATATCTTGGTTAAATCCGAGAGCTGAGTCAACTTGGAACAAGTTTGGTATTAGAGCGGTATTTGTGTGGATGTGAATTGCAAGCATGAACAATGGAACATGCAACAATAGAGGATGAAAAAGCGATGTAAGAGGCCATGCTAAAAATTTCAAAGAGGGTGGAAATAATGTATGAAACTCTACAAAAAGAGACAGAGGAAAAGGAGCGATTGTAGCTTTAGTTGCAAGCCATAGAAGAGGCCCTGGAAGAACTGAAGCACAACAAACAAAATCTTCAAACATAAAACAGTGAATTGAAGATGCTTCTACATGAAGAGAAAGAGGAAACAAAGAGTTTGCTACAACAACTGCAAGCTAAGGACGAGGCCTTGGAAAAGCTGAAGTGTGACCCATGTGAGGTAAAAAGTAATCCTCTAAATTCATATATGTGTCCTGGTGATGATTTCATTGTTTTTGAAAATCATACTATAAGAGTTGGCTCCAAACTGTTGAAAAAATGGGTTATAAAGGAAAATGCTTGGGCATTAATGGCCAAGGCATTGTCAACCCCATTAAAGTAGAAGAATTACCCCGCCAGGCAGGACTTGGGTATGTCATGAAAGAAGTTGGGGAATGCGCTGAGATAGACAGTGGACCACCGACAACAGATGATGAGCAACCCTCATTAATTCTTTCCAAATCAACAAAGGAGGTAAAATATGTTGATTTCCTTTAAATTTCATCTTCACATAGTATGATTTCTATTGGAGATGTGGAGATCCCAATTATAGGGACAAACATGAGGCTCCTTACAAGGATGAGGTACGAGGAGGAAAAATAACTTGGTGTTAATAACCAAGGCATAACTCAACTATTGGAGGTTGTGCAGAAACCTCAATTTGTAGGCTTGAGATACACTGAAGGAGAATGCTCGAAGGTGTCCGATTCTTCTGAGACATCGTCAAAATCGTCGAGGAAAGAGAATGATGGGAAGACATCCCCATCATCCCATGGTAGAGCCCATTGTAGAGAAAGAGATGAGGCAAGCTCTCATCACCATAATGACACCAGAGGCAGCAAGGAAAGGTATAACTAGTCTTGACATTCAAATGTTCATTTTGATTATAATTATGTTGTTAAAGATGAACGTAAATCATGGAATGAAAAAACATGTACCTTTTGTGGATTACATAACCATAAATTTTCTAAGTGTTGGAAAAGAATAACAGCACCCAAAAGGAGGAGGCATGAAAGACCCTCTAAACAGCAGGTGACAAAACATGTTAAGCAGATCTGGAGGAAGAAGATGTATTGCAGTCATTGCAACAGAGGTGGCCATCAAAGAGACACTTGTTGGAGGCTCAATCCAGAGCAGTGCCTTAAAGACAAATCGTCGGTGCATGAACTAGGTGAAACAATTTTTCGACAAAAAAAACCACCACAGGGGGATGACCCATTCACCTTGATAAGCGAAAAATGGTTTCTAGATATGCTAGCTTGTCATGGTCATGCTTTTGTAAATAATTTGTTGCATTTTAAAATGTAAAAGTGATGATGTGTTTTCCATCACTTGTTAAGCAACAATGATGTCTGGTCCTATTTGTGTTGCATGTTAACTGTGAAAGTGATGTCATGTTTCCATCACTTGTCAAAGAAATAATAGTGCTTGGCCTTATTTCGTAAATCATGTGTTGCAGTGATGATGTGTTTTCCTTCACTTGTTGAAGCACTAATGATATGTTGGCCTTGTTTTCGTAGCTCGGGTATTATGTCCATCTTGATGTAAACTTGACCACCAAGTATGTGTTATAAACTTGTGGCAATCATGGGATGCTTGGGTCATTAGTGGGTCATGTAAGACAAGCATGTAATTTGCAAAACAATGTACGATAGGTTGTAGAGGTTGCAAGTGTCGGATCATCGCTTAAGGCTTTGAAGAACAAAGGTGAAGGAGATGGAAGCGATATCTTTTGAGGATGCTTGTGATGCAGACAAGGTACCGAGAAGTTGCAGATTATTTTTCATGCTTTTGGAGGACCAAAAGCTCCTTAGTGGGGAGGATTGATCTAGGTGGCTCTAGACACAGGCAGAAGTCCCAGAGGATTCAGAAAGGGGAAAAATTCAAAGTGTCCAGATTGTTCCCAAAGCCAACAACACCAGATTGAAGTGCTCATTGCCCTAATTCCAATGGTGCAAACGACACTCAAATCCGAGCTCGTATGAGGGAGAATGAGCTAGTCAAAGTTTTGGTCAAAGTCGGAATGTGGGCTAGCCTTAAGTGTCCTACAATTTGACCAACCTCGGGGCATGAAACCTAGCTCTTGAATGCGAGCAAATTTGTTGGATTATTAATTTATCTAATATCCCCTATATTAGACAAATTTGAAAAAAATGTGTTGTTATTATTAAATCAGAAAAATATATATCTGAGTGGTAGGCCATGACCCCTGCCACCCCCATTGGACCAACACATAACAAAAATTATTTTAAAAACTAGCCAATGGGCCATGACCCTCGTCGGCCCCCAACCAACCACATAACAAAAACAAATGTCAAATTTTGGGTCGGTGGCCATGACCCCGCTGAACCCTCCAAACATCCACCATATACATTATTAATAACATATGTTATATGGGATGGGTGGGCCACCCCCGGTGGACCTGACCCACACCCCAACACCCCAACTGTATGCCATAATAAATGCGGGGCTGGCCGGGATTGAACCCGCGCAGCCCATGTGGGCTGGCCCCCACCAGGTGGCCCCATGTACCAACCCAAAACAATAATACGCCAAACCCTCCGCCATTATTACAATGGTTACAACACTCCACGCAGAACCGATGGCGAAAATGGGGCACGAGCACCAAAACAGTGGACCCGCCACCCAAAGGTCATGTCAAAAAGAAATTATATATATGTTAATTTGGGAGGGGCGGGATTTGATCCCCCGACCCCTCAACGAATTTCCATATTTACCACAACGCCAAACCAACATCTTTGGAAAGTCTTCTCATTCATTCATATAAACCGTTATTTTCTTAGCGTGCCCAACATGGAGGACTGAGGAGCATGCACAGAAATGGAGACAATATTTTAATTAATTTATTGTAGGTGGAACCATGATTATGGAAAAACACAAACGAAACCATGATTGAACCAAATTCTCAGGAGGGCGAAATTTTTACCGTGTCCAAATTGGACAAATTTTATGTTGATCTTATACCTCTCAGCGACACGAACCTGATGGCGCAGTCAGAATTTTGATCTGAGAAACATATTTTCAGATAACCTAGAGGAGAGAATCTTTGAGGAATCTAAAATATTCCTTAAGCCCCAACTTTCCACTTTCTTAGAATTCATAAATTTGATAGTCAATTTTAACCTATTCGACACCAAAAATCTAATGGTGCATTTAGATTTTCCATTTGATCATTTCATTTTTTGGCCACGTTTCAAAGTGGAGTGCAGGTGTCAGCATTCATGTGTGAATAACCATTTCCATGCGATTCGATGCTGTGAGATTGATAGTACAGCCAACTTCAGCAGTTTGACATCCTTTTCTTCAGATGGCCCCAGGATGTGAGGTATATGCAGTGTGTTCATGTACTTTTTGCTATGAGATGCATTGTGTTGCATAGATCCTTGTTTGATGTTTGGGTTAAAGTCATAGGCATCATAGGCTCAAGGGAGTGACTGGAAACCTTCAGTTGCATGCACAAATCCTCATCCATGTGACTGATAAGTTTGACTAAGTTTTGACCATTGACCATAGTCGACTGAAATTGAATGCAAACAGGAAAAGTTGTCTCCGATATATCTTGATGTCGGAATCATATTTCTAAATTTGATTGGGTTGTTGGATTATATTGTATTGAGTTCATTATACTCTCTTTTGAACATTTTATGACAATCTAATAGAATAATATTTTTCAAAGGGTTTTCCCCCTAGTGGGGTTTTTCCTTGGTCTTTGACCAAACTTGGTGTCTCTTGTTGATGTGTTGATTGCCTCCTTTGTTATTTCATTTATTGTTCTATCTTCAATTACTGTCAACGAATGGAAGGACTAATTGTTATTGAAAATATTTCTAATTGAAGTATTTAATTTGGCTAAAATAATTGATATAACATAAAATAATCTAAAAATTCAACACTTCAAGCCAATGCACCTCCTTATCCTGAAAGGTTGGTCCACCCTAAAAAGCACACCCCAGAAGAGGCTAAACTTCTAGGATAATTGAAGAACTTTTGTGTCAAAATACCCCTTATCTAGGCCATCAAAGATGTTCCCATTTACAACAAGATTATTAAGGAAGAATGTTTCAAAAGGCTTAGGAGAAGAAGAAGAGATACCCCCACTATCAATGTTGTTGGACAACTATATGATCTGATGCTTGGAAGGGTACTATCCCCAAGGTACTTGGATCTTGGTAGCCCTATAGTGGATGTTCATATCAATGGAATTATGGTCCCTAATACCTTGATTAACCATGGGGCTGAAATCAATCTTATGACTAGTGAAACCATGCTCAAGCTCAACCTCCAAGGGGCCTTGAGGAAGACCACTACAGTACTGCAACTTGTAGATAGATCCACAGTAGCTCTTGAGGGAGTTATTGAGGATCTAATGGTCTCCAATGACTCTAAGGAGTACCCCACTTATTTCCTTGTTCTCTAGCTCAAAACCAAGTTTAATGGCTATCCTCTCATCCTAAGAAGACCTTGGTTGGCCACTGCTGATGCCTATATTAGTTGTAGGGCTAAGAACATGACCATTAAGAAAGGGCACCTATCAAAAAATATTGTGTTGTATCTTCCTGTTCAACCTTCTATTGAGCATGATTTTCCCTTGTGGTTAGAGGATGAGGAAGAGGAAGAATTCTGTCAAATATCCCCCTACCAAGTCTGCACATTGGACACTGTTATAGTGATTCGAAATTGGATCTTTAAACTCTCTTAAAGTTACCTGAACTTTGTAAAAGCTCATACCGAAGTTTAAAGTCTTATGGATGTCAAAGCCTATTAGAAATAACCTCTGAACAATGACAATTTGCAACCAGCATAGAGCAACGAGGACCTTCGGTCAAAGCACATTGATCGGTGGCCCATGGGGACTGTGCATGGCACAAAAATGGTAGTTAGGAGGCTCAGACCAGAAAACGGAGGCTGCTTCTGATGCGCGATTAGCGCAATCATACATCGCTGGGCAACAACCCTCGAAATGGTAAAGCCCCGAGTGCTCGATCACAAGGAAAGCTAAGAAACCGTGGGAAAAGCACTGAAACAATAGGAAGGTCCCACGCTCCAAAACCAACGGAATATCGAAGGCGTTTTGGGCAGTAAGCGGGTTTGTTAGAGGACTCAGCGATGCCATACATTGATTGATGTGTGTCCAGTGGATGAGAGAGAAAACCACTTTGATCGCGGGCTAACGTCCAAGCAAGTCAACTGCGTGATAAGAGCAAAAACTGTAGGATCTGGAGGCCCTAGATCTAACGGTAGAGATTGCGCCTGATGGGAAACTGGATTTGATGGGAGAAATAAGCTATGACATATAAAGGTTTGAAGTTCGACATGGGCGATGAGTTGGCAGGGATTCGTGTTTCGCAGGCATTCTTGGAGTAAACGGTAATAATGGCTGCTTCAAACAATCGAGTGTTCTGGTGAACCTAACACTTATCTGTTACGAAATAGATGGTCGCTTCCCTGTGAGGTGATGTAGTGATTGTAACAGCTGAAAGAAGGGATTCCAGCGGACAGAGGTAGGCGATCCAAAGAGCTAGGAGAGGAAGCGAACAATCATGAGACAGATTGGTGTTAAGCCACAAACAGACAGAGAGTAAAAGGGGGCAGAAAAAGAGAGTGCAGCCAAAGAAGCAGTAGAGCAGACCTAGAAGCAGAGAAACTAGAGCTGAGCTCACTGCAATAGGTAGAGCCACCATAGGTTGGAGGGGGAACATCGGAAGAAAACACTGAATACGCAGAGAGTCTGGGGAGTCACTCAGAGGTCGAGTGAAAATCCAGAGAGCTCAATTGGAAGTAGCATATTGTTGTTGGAGTTGCTTGGGGATTGAGTGATTCACAGAGCATGCAAAGGATGAGTGAAAGAGCTTAGAAAATCCAGAGCAGAGAACCGCGATCCAGAGCTAGAGCCAAGAGCTAGAGCGAGCACCAGAAGCCAAAGCTGAGAGCCAAAACTAGAGCCTGAGCCACAGAGCCAGAGCTAGAGTCAGAGCCACAGCCAGAGCCACAGCCAGAGTTGAGAGCTAGAGCTAGAGCCAGAGCCAAGAGCCAAGAGCCAGAGTTGGAAAGCCGAAGAGCTCCAAGAACCAAGGGATAGGATGGTGTTTTGAGCCCAATGTCCTGTGTAAGACATTGGAGTTAAGTGTAGGCACTTGTAAAAGAACTATTTCCATAATCCCAGAGAGCCTAATCAAGTTGATTAGAGCTCAAGGAGACGTAGCCCAAGATATCAGGGTGAACTCCATATTATACTGTTGCCTTATGTCTTTGTTTTTATTGTTGCTTTAACTACTGTTATATGCATATATATATATATATATATATATATATATATATATATATATTATTATATATATATATATATATATATAATATATATATATATATATATATATATCAGTTTAAGTACCTCTCCATATCAGCACAAATGACAGATTTTAAAGTAAATAATCAATTGAAAACAAATACAAGCATACACCCATATTTTCAAGCATTTCTTATTTCCGCATTGGTTAATCATTAAGACTTTGGGAAAATTTAAAGCTTTGGAAGTAGTAGAGGTTCTTGTAAGTTAGACAAGAAGTCTAAGAGCCCCATTTTCGGATCAGGTGGTATTAGAGCTTAAGTTCGATTAACCCCACCTTCAAAGAAGGTTGCAACATAATGCTTGATTGACAGGGAAAAGATTTCTTGTCTGAAAGGTGTTTGGACAATCAAGGATTGATTGCCTCATCGATTGTATGATTGGTTGAAGACTGACTATTGTTTGAGTTTGCAGAGGTTAAGGGAAAGCTATTGATAGCTCAGTCCATGAAGGACAAGAAGGAAGAAGGGCTGAAGGCATTCTTCTATCCCAAAGGACCTCAAAGCAACCCTTGAAGTACAAGAGGTTTGTCGCAAAAGGTTGCTTGAGTAAGCTCTTTAATAATCTTGTTTGAAGTTCTTTTATGCATTTTGAAAAAGACAAATTCTACAAGTGAGTTCTCAAATTCTTCTTGCACTCGAAGTTCCTTTAATGGAGACATGAAGCAAGATTTGTCCACCATGATGGATATGGTGAGAGACATGTATGAGGATGGAAGGAAGAGCAACATACTTAGAGAGCAGCTGAATTCCGTGGAGGAAGAGAAACATATGCTTTCTGGAAAATTGCAGGAAATGGAGAGGCAACTTCATATTGTAAGTATGAACCTGAAAAGGATGCATGAGTTGGATTTGCAACTCTTTGTTTCAAAAGAAGCCTTGGCCAAGTATCAGCTTGAAGAAGAGGTAAACCATTCCTATTTGTCTTCAAATTCTTCTAAAAATGCTTATATTGGTTCTTTTGAGAAACATACCAGGGGCATGGGTTCCAAGCTAATGTCCAAGATGGGCTATGAAGGAAAAGGATTGGGCAAACATGCACAAGGTATTGTTAAGCCAATAATGATTGAGGAAAGGCCTAAGTATTTGGGTCTTGGCTATGGACAGTATTACGGAGAGAGTTCCAAAGCTGCCATGAAGGCCATTGAAACAATTTCGAAAAGGAGTTTCATTGCAGGTCCTCTACCTCAAAAGTGTGAGGATTGTATTAAGGAGGAATGCAATAGCTCGAGACATCATTTGCATGATCCAGATGTTCAAAAGCACACACTTGAACCAGAGAGTTGTGGAAACTCTGATAGCCTTGAAGAAAGTGATGGTATTCCAAAGGGAGCCACTTCTTCATTTGATTCACCTCCTTATGAAGGCAATAAACGTGAAAGAGGCAGGTATAAATCTGGTTCTAAAAACATTCCTTTTGATTTTGTAAGCAATGGAAGACGAATTGCATGTTCCTTTTGTGGTTTGGATAACCATTGTGTTTCTAGATGTTGGAAGAGGATGGCCACATATAGGAAACTTCTGAAGGAAAAGAAGCAAGTAACGAAAGGTCCATAGGTCAAGGCAAATCATGTTGTCAAAAGGATGCACATGTGTTGCACTTACTGCCATAAGCAAGGGAATCTTACTAAAAGGTGTTGGACCTGGAATCCAGCACTACTTCCATCAAAGCTGAAGGAGAAGGTGGAAAAAGAAAATGGTAGGGATGGAAATAAAGATTCCATGATTGATGTAGTTCAGGATGATTCACATATTGATGCTGATGTGCAAACAAAGGAGGGACCTTTGAAATGGACTGGTAAGAAATGGTTAGAATTCTTATCCAATTAAGACTACATGTCTATTGATGCAGCTGTTTGCATTTCTTTGTGGAATAAATGCAAGTTGCAAGATCTTACCAAATGGTAAATAGAAAGAAGTTGAGTAGGAAACTCACTTTATTGCTGCAATAACATGTTCATTTCAGCTTTGAAAGTATAGTGTACTTAAGCGAAAGTTGATAGATGGAATGCATGCATGAGCATGAGATGCATGTAATGTTGGCTTGGGAGAAGTTAACTTGGACTCCAAAATGGAGATAATGATGAAGTGTTTCATCTTTTGGAAAAGAGTCCTAAAGGTATTTTTCCTACATGCTTGACTTGAAGGGTCATTTGTTGTAAAGGCATGTTTTATTGGCTTGTTATCTAGCTAATCATTTGTATGCAGATATAAGACATGGAAGGGTTCACAAGATGTGAAATCTATTTGTTTGTTGAAGTAGGAGTTAGTCCATGTAGTTGTTGTTTGTATGCTTGCTGTTGTTAAGAATTGTTGTTGGCAGCTTTTCAAACAGGTACAAATGAAAGTTTTTTGGAGCAGATGTACTTCACATTTGTTTGAGCCACCTTGGATCAAGGATTAAGGCAAAGAAGCTCAAACTACCTTCTGTAAACTTCACAAGCAGAAGTTCTGCATGAAGTCAAGGATGAAAATTGTTCTTCTTGAGATGACCAGCCCATCTAAGAAGGGAAGTGGTTAGAGATTTTGGCTTAGAGGCACTATGCTAAGGCAAGTGCAGGGAGGCTGAAAGAAGAGTGTGTTGTTACTCTCATTTACTTCTCAGATAAATATATCAATCTTTTGGTGGACCAAAAGTTATTTTAGTGGGAAGGCATGATCTGAAATTGGATCCTTAAACTCTCTTAAAGCTACCCAAACTTTGTAAAATCTCATACCAAAGTTTAAAGTCTTATGGATGTCGAAGCCTATCAGAAATAACCTCTGAAAAATGATAATTTGCAACCAGCATAGAGCAATGAGGACCTTCGGTCAAAGCGCATTGACCGGTGGCCCATGGGGACTGTGCATGGTGCAAAAATGGAAGTTAGGAGGCTTAGACTAGAAAACAGAGGTTGTTTCTGATAATTGCGCATCGCTGGGCAAAACCCCTCAAAATGGTAAAGCCTCGAGCACTCGGTCACAAGGAAAGCCAAGAAACTATGGGAAAAGTGCTAAAACGACAGGCGGGTTCTGTGCTCCAAAACTGCGCTCCAAAATCGGCGAAATATCAGAGGTGTTTCGGGCAGTAAGTTGGTTTGTCAGAGGACCCAACAATGCCATACATTGATTGACACATCTTCGGTGGATGAGAGAGAAAACTGCTCTCATCGCAGGCTAACGTTCGAGCAAGTCAACTGCACGACAAGAGTGAAGACCATAGGATCTGGAGGCCCCATATCTAACAGTAGAGATTGTGCCCGATGGGAAACCAGATTTGATGGGAGAAATAAGCTACGGCATATAAAGGTTTGAAGTCCGACATGGGCGATGAGTTGGCAGAGATTCGTGTTTCGTGGGCATTCTTGGAGTAAACGGTAATAATGGTTGTTTAAAACGATCGAGTGTTCCAGTGAACCTGACACTTATCTGTTACGGAATATGTGGCCGCTTCCCTGTGAGGTGATGTAGTGACTATAACAACCGAAAGAAGGGATTCCAGCGGACAGAGGTAGCGATCCAAAGAGCCAGGAGAGGAAGCGAACAGTTATGAGATGGATTGGCATTAAGCCATGAACAGACAGAGAGTAAAGGGGGCAGAAAAAGAGAGAGCAGCTGAAGAAGCAGTAGAGCAGACCTAGAAGCAGAGAAACCAGAGCCAAGCTCACTGCAATAGGCAGAGCCACTAGAGGTCGGATGACGAACAACGGAAGAAAACACTGAATACGTAGAGATTCTGGGGAGTCACTTGGAGGTCGAGTGAAAAGCCAGAGAGCTCAATTGACAGCAACATTGTTGTTGGAGTTGCTTGGGGGTTGAGCACTTCACAGAGCCATGCAAAGGCCCAATGAAAGAGCTTAGAAAAGCTAGAGTAGAGAGCCGCAAGCCACAGCTGGAGCTAAGAACCAGAGCGAGCACTAGAAGCCAGCGCTGAGAGCCAAAACCAAAGCCCGAGCCATAGAGCCAGAGCTAGAGTCAGAGCTGCAGCCAGAGCTGAGAGCCAAAGCTAGAGCCACAGCCAAAGCCAGAGTCAGAGCCAAAAGCTAGAGCTGGAAAGCTGAAGAGCTCTAAGAGCCAAGGGATAGGATGGTGTTTTGAGCCCAATGTTCCTGTGTAAAACATTGGAGTTAAGTGTAGGCACTTTTAAAAGAACTATTTCCATAATCTTAGAGAGCATAATCAAGTTGATTAGAGCTCAAGGAGACGTAGCCCAAGATATCAGGGTGAACTCCATATTATACTGTTGCCTTATGTCTTTGTTTTTACTGCTGCTTTAACTATTGTTATATATAATATATATAATATATATATATATATATATATATAATATATATATATATAGATATAGATAGATATAAATTATATATATATATATATATATATATAATATATATATATATATATATATATATTTATATCTAATATATATATATATATATATATATATATATATAATATATATATATATATATCTATCTATATCTATTTATATATATATATATATATATTATATATATTATATATATATATATATATATATATATATATATATTATATATATTAGTTTAAGTACCTCCCATATCAGCACAATGACAGATTTTAAAGTAAATAATCAGCTGAAAACAAATACAAGCATACACCCATATTTTCAAGCATTTCTTATTTCCACATTGGTTAATCATTAAGACTTGGGAAAATTTAAAGCTTTGGAAGTAGGAGAGGTTCTTGTGAGTTAGGCAAGAAGCCTAAGAGACCCATTTTCAGATCATATAAGGGGAGGGAAACTTGATGAAGATGACCTTTTTGACCATATCTTACAGAATCAACCTCCCATTGCCATGCCGGTTGGTGAACTAAAAAAGGAACTTGAAAGTAATCCTTGGACTGATTTGTGCTCTGCTTACTTTGGCCCAGAACATGTGAGGGTTGTGGAAATTAGCAAATCTATAACTCTAAATATCAACCCCTCTCTCTCAGCCGAGCAGGAAGAAAAATTATTTAGTGTGCTAAGGCAACAACTGGATTCTTTTTCTTGGGATTGTAAGGAGATGAAGGGTGTGCATACCGCAGTCTATACTTATCATATCTACATCAAAGAGGGATGCAAGCTTGTGCACCAACCTTAGAGAAGGATGAACCCAAATCTTAAGCATAATTTTGAAAGAGGAATTATAAAAGCTATTGGATGCAGGGTTCATATACCCCATTTCAGATAGTGAGTGGGTGCCCCTTCTCATTTTAGTCCCCAAGAAAAATGGGAAATGTAGGATTTGTGTTGACTAGCGAGTGTAGGTTTTAACCTTGTAAAGAAATTACCTGCATAGGAATTTAAAAAAATATAAAATAAACAATTGCGAGAGCATAAAACATAAAACAAATATACATAAATATTTTCCACTAGATCCCAAAACTGAGACTACCAGATTTATTTTTCATTATATTCCTTTCAATGTTATAATACATATATATACATGTCGAAGCATTCATAAACCCCAAGCCATTGACCCTAGATTATAACATAACCATACTTCCATTGACCAGATATACAAAATACCATGGAGAGAAAACCATCATACCCAAAACCATGTGCGAAATCCATGCACAAAACCATAGGTAGGTCCACCCACTTAATATAGGGTGCAAAAATATTTTTCCTGGGGCACTGCCCGAGACCCCGTGGAAGGGGGCTTCCACCCCCCTGCAAACCCCTCGACAGGGGGGGCTATGCCCCCCCGATATGCCCGACGCAATGTACACGGGGGGCTTCTGCCCCCCTGTGCGTGGGGTAGTTGTGGAAAGAATATAACACACACCCAACACCGAGAACTTAACAAGGCTACAAAGAAGGACCATTTACCTTTTCCCTTCATTGACCAAGTCCTATATGGCCTTGCAGGGAATAAATTATTCTCCTTCTTGGATGTATTTAGTGGGTACAACCAAATACATGATCAATCTTGAAGACCAACATAAGACCACATTCACATGTCCTTGGGGTACCTTTTCCTATAGGGTCCTTCCATTCGGTCTATGCAATGCCCATGCTACCTTCCAGAGGGTAGTTATAAGTATATTTCTTAAACTTTTTCATGACACTATTGAGATATATATGGATGACTTCACTCCTTATGGATGTGACTTCCAAGAATCTCTTTCTAATCTACACAAAGTCTTAAACAAATGCATTTTAATGAATCTTTCATTGAGTCCCGAGCAATGTGATTTTTTTATGAATGTAGGGATTGTCCTTGGCCATTCCATATCGAAGGAAGGGATATAGGTTGACCTAAACAAAATTTCCATCATTAAAAGGATCCCTATCCCTTAAAAACAAAGAGATGTTCAAAGCTTCCTTGGATTAGCTCAGTATTATAGAAGGTTCATTAAAGACTTTAGTAAACTAACTTCACCTTTGTTTGGATTGCTGGCTAAAGATTTAGATTTTTGTTGGACAAATAATTGTTAAGAGGCCTTCAAAGTGCTAAAAGAAAATTCAACCACTGCACCCATCCTTAGAGGTCCCAACTTGGCATTACCTTTCCATATACACATAGATGCATCATATAATGTTGTAGGGGCTGCCTTAAGACAAGTGGAAGACAAATTACCTTATGCTATCTATTTCATCAGTAAGAACCTTTCTAAAGCTGAGTTAAATTATACAACCACTAAAAAGGAACTCTTGGTTGTGGTAGATTCTTTGAATATGTTTAGGCAGTACATCATTATTTATCAAACTTTTGTTCACACTAATCATTCAACCATTAAGTATCTAGTGAAAAAACCTGATGTCAATGCTAGGATAATTAGATGGTTGTTGTTATTGCAACAATTTAATTTGGATATTATTGAAACACCAAGAAAAGAGAACGTGGTTGCAAATTTCTTGTCAAGACTAACATTGCCTATAGAAAAGGAAGAAATGGTAGATAATCAACTCCTAGATGAACACCTCTTTTCCATCTCAATGCTCTCTCCTTGGTTTGTTGATATTGGCAACTACTTAGTTACTGGAAGGTTCCCTCCCAATCTATCATCCAAGGAGAAAAGCAAGATTGTTAGGAAACATTCCCCATTCACTTGAATTATGGGAAATATTTTCGAGTTGGGGCTAGATCAGATCTTGAGGAGATGTGTGAGGGAAGAGGACGTCTTTGACATCCTCTTAGCATGTCATGATGGACCTTGTGGACACCGTTTTGCTTGTAAGAGAACAACCTTCAAGGTTATACAAGCATGTTACTACTGGCCCACTCTACATCAAGATGTAAGAAGGTACACCAATAGGTGTGATCAATTCCAAAGCATGGATAAGCTCACACCTAAGGATGAAATTCACTTACAACCTCAAGTGACTCTAGATCCATTTGAGAAATGGGGCATAGACTTCATTGGGCCCATTGATCCCCCATCATAACAGAAGAAGTATATCATTGTGTGCATTGTTTATTTGACTAAATAGGTTGAAACAAAGGTTGTTAAGGAAACAACTAAGCAAAAGGTGGTTGAGTTTCTGAGGGAGAACATCTTCTACAAGTTTGGTTTTCCTAGATAGTTGGTCACTGATCAAGGAATGCGATTCACATCAATTCTGATCGAAGATCTCATGAAGAACCACCAAATCAAGCACACAACATCCACTTCCTATCACCCTCAAGAAAATGGGAAAGTGGAGGTCATAAACATAGGATTAGAGAACATTATGACCAAGGCTTGTTAGCAACAGTAAAAATGATTGGGCAGATAGACTTGCAGAAGCCACTTGGGCCTACAACACCACATGGAAGACCACCACTGGATTTACTCCATTTTAACTAGTATATGGGAAACAGGTTGTGTTTTCCATTGAATTTGAGTACAATACCTTAAGGATGGTAGCTCAGTTAGACTTGGACCTCACTGCAACACAACAAGAGAGGCTGCTCCAACTCAATGGCTTAGATGAATTTAGGCTGCAAACTCTCTTGCACAATGAGGTAATCTAGCTATAGAGAAATATTTGGCATGACAAACACATCAGGTAGAGAAATTTTCAAGAAGGTGATTGGGCCCTACTGTACGATTCCATATTCAAGGATTTCAAGGGAAAATTAACGACAAGATGGTTGGGTCCTTATCTGGTGGAAAGATGTTATGGGTCCAAATTAGAACAATTGATGAGGAAGGCATTCCCTTGCTTGTTAATGGTTACATGTTGAAGTTGTACAAAATACCTATGTCCAAAGAAGAGTTTATTAGTTCAATTAGAAAGGAATTGAATGTGATTGGGAGGCTCACAACCCTTAGTCCACTAAGCTTCCGAAAAAAGAAAAAGAAAAAATAAAGGGCCTAGATGAAAATATCCATGAGGCATCTGAGGCCAACTCTTGGGTTGAAAACCTTTGTAAGGCAACCCAAGAGCAAAAAAAACAAAAGAAAAAAATATAAAATAAAAAGATCACCTAGTGAAAACCTCCTCTGAGGTGCCTGGGGTAGGCATGCAGGTTGAAAACCACTCCAGGGGTAGTTTGCATTTCTCAAAAAGAAAAAATAAATGAAAAAAAAGAGAAAAAGAAAATAAGACACAAGGATGAGCCCTTACATCAATTCTGCTAACATTTCTTTTTGAAAGACTCCCGATAGTCAAAGGGACAATGGTTAGAGAATAGAGTACACCACCCATTTCTCCATTTTTCCTAGTCATCCATTGCATTTTCATCCTCTTCATCCACCTCCCTACCTCTCTCGATCATATAGCCAACAATTGAACCATGTTTTGCCTCCATTTTGAAATGCTATAGGATTGTCCTGAACTACTACAAGGTTGTCCTAAATTTCTATAAGAGCAACCTGAAATGTTATAGGAGGGAGATCCACTTGGAAAAAGGGGCCAAAAGGTCATGTTTTCCTTGGGAAATGTTGGGATAGGTCCACCAAAATTCCTTCATTACTCATCCACCCCATTCAACCAAATTCATCTTCAAAATTCCACTTCCGCCATCATTAGGAGATTTTTGAGGTCTAAAATGGGCCTCCTAAGGAAATTATAAAATAATAGTGGAAATAATAAAATAAGATTACACTACATTATCAAGTTTTAGAGGGAAAATAAAGAAAACTATTTTTTCATCTCGTATTTTCAGCTTATCTCCCCCTGGGTTTACTCAAATTCGAGCTGGAACACTCGTTGGATGCAAAATTTAATTCCTCATCCAAGGAGTACCCATGTTACATACACAAAAAATGAGAAATACACAAAAAATGTGATTGCAATCACGTTTTTTCATTATTTTTCATTTTTCATGTAGCAGGGTCCATCGAAAGTATGCAACATGGGTACCCCTTGGATGGGGAATGAAATTTTACATCCAATAAGTACTCCCACTCGAAATTTGAGTCAAACTATAGGGAGATAAGTTGAAAATACAAGTTGAAAAAATAGTTTTACTATTTTTTAATATTTTTACCTTTTTACTCCAAAAATGGTGAATCATCCCCCATGGTTGACATCATCATTTTGAATCTTATTGGTTCTTATAAATTTTATTTTGGTTGTACATTTTCTTAGGAGGCCCATTTTAGACCTCAAAATTCCCTAATGACATAAAAAAAACACAGAAAAAGGACTCTGCCTTCACCTTTTTCACCACATTCACCACTCTGTGATGATTCTAATTCGGTCCCTATACCCACTATGATTTTTCCTAATCCATGAATGAAATATTAGGTCTCGAGGGGCAACTAAGTGACTGCTACATGAAGGAGATCGATCATGTAGCAGATTGCACAATTACAACAAGATCTTGAACCATTTTTTTTTATAGCTCCAGAGTAGAAGATCAAACCACCTCGAGGCATCATGAGGCCATTATTGAAGCTTATAAAGGTCACACCATGCTTGAAGAGCATATGTAAGGTCATATATCCACTCCAACGAAAGTAGATCAAACATTGCAAGAGGCTAGCATGGAATAAATATTTCATTACTTGACTACATCATTGTGTTGTGAAGACCTGTGCATAAGTAAACAAAGAAAGTTAGCACTTCTAGGGGTCAGTTAATCAATCATTAGCACAACAGTACCCTGTATTCATCTCCAACACTTCAACATCATAGATAGGCTTAGGCATGACACCCCTCACCTCTTCCCTATGCACATAATGGTAAACAAATGTGTTTAATGACCAAGAATAGAGTTTTGATGGGCTAGAGGTGGCTAATAAACTTGGCCACCTTCGATTAGTAAACTACAATTCACTCAGGCACCCATGCAACATGGAAACATCAAATTAAGTGGGGTGATGATTATGAGGAGTGGTGGAAACATTTAAAAAAGGAAATTTGTGCAAAATCCAAGTCACCAAAGTGCTCCGAGCCATTACCACAGAAAGGAATAAAAGTATGGGGCTCGATTCCACTTGCACAATTGCTCATTTATAGAAAAGAGTTGGAGAGACCCACCAAGGTACTAAAGGACGAGCTAGATTCTACCAGAGTCTGCCTAAGGTGCCACCGAACTGCCACAAGATGAGTTTTCAGGTGCTACAAGGGGATCTGAATTGCTACAGGAGCACAAAAAAGAAGCTGTGGGGATAAATTAAGGGGAGAAGGGAGCCAAAACCACCAAAAGTTTTCCTCAAAGTCTCATGCACATGAGAGAGTCATCTTTGAATAGGTAAGTGGCGTCCTCCCTCTCTATTTTCCATACACCTACATGAAGAATTATGCTTAAATCGGGTACCCTATAGAAACCATTGTGCAATAATTTCCTTTGAAAATTTATCATATAAGAAGGAAAGATAGGGGCAAAGAAAAAAAATCATAGTAAAAATTAGCATCCTTCTCCTCCTCTGTCAAAAAGAAAACTAGCCACTATCTCTGCACTCGAGATTGATCTGAGGAAAATATTGAAAATACACCTAAGATAACCTAGAGAAGGAGAAGTAGGAGCAATGGGAGGAGGTTTCAATAGAAGAGAACCCACATACACAAAAATAATCCATCACCACCCCCCTATTATGTACATTTTTCTGATACATCAATAGATGGGATTCTTTGAGCAATTAAAGGGATATGATGATGAGATAACTCAAGAATTTGCCATGACCCTCAATTCTGAAGGATAAAATAGTGCCACTACTATTTTAAGAGGAATCACAATCCAATTGACTGCAAAGCTTATAAGCAAAGTAACTACCATACCCTTATGAGTTTGATGGAGCAAGGAGGATAAGGCAATAGGCGTTACAACTGTTGTAACTTTTTTCGACCCCCAGAAAGTTACAATTTAGTTTATTTTATCTTATCCAGTTTACCTTTAAGTTAAATCTTTGAACATATATTAAATTTCATGGAAATATGGTGCTTGGCTAATTTGAATGATTTTGAATATTTTAAATATGTAATTTTATTAAAAATGTAAAATTATATTTTTATTAGAATTATTTTATTTAAAATTTAAAATTATTTGAAAATGAAAATGTTGGGCTTATCACCAAATATTTAAGTTTTCCATTTCAGACCCCCTTGGTCATCCGAGATCTAATAGCTGTGGGGGGGGGGGTTTGATACTTGTTTTGAAAAAAAGTCTTCTTCTACATGGCAGAAATTGGATCATTTTGACCCCCCCAGGTGCAAAACAACTTACCATTATGAGACCCCCCTAAGATCCAATTGTGGTTTTAGAAATAATATCAATGATCAAATGAATGCAGTATTGAGTAGTTGAAATGTAAGGGAGGGACCATACCCTAACCATGGCGGTTGGAGTGATTCTTCTAAGGGTCATATTACTGATCGATATGGAGACAGAGGAATATCCTTATGTCTAAGGGAAAGTATGTCCATGCTCACATTTTCAGAAAGGAGTTTAAAATTAGTGTATTTGTTGGAATCCCTGGTCACGATGTATGCCAAATGTGGTAACATAGAAGATGCCCACAACGTGTTTGTTAGAGTGTGTGAAAGAAATGTAATCACATGGAATGAAATAATTGTAGGATATACCCAACACGGGGAAGGAAAGAAGGCATGGGGCCTAATGGCGTCACCTTTCTGTGTGTGTTGTCTACATGCAACCATACATGTTTGGTTGATGAAGGTTATCGCTACTTCTATTCCATGTGGGAAGATCACGTCATCACAACAAGGGTTGAGCACTATGCTTGCATGGTTGATCTTCTTTGTCGTTCTAGGCACCTGGATGAGGCAAAGGACTATATTAGGAAAATTCCTTTAAAATATTATTCTGGCATGTGTAAGTCCTTACTCGGTGCTCTCTGAATCCATGGAAATATAATGCTAGGACAACATGCAACGAAACAACATTTTGAATTGGGAGCCAAACACACTTCAACATATGTGTTGCTGTCAAATATCTATGATGAAGCTAGCAAGTGGGATGAAGTAGCCAAAATTAGAAGAATGATGAAAGTTAGGGGTGTCAAGAAGACACCGGAGTTCAACTAGATCGAGATTAAAAATACAGTGCATACTTTTGTCATAAGATACCGAGCACACTCTCAAACAAAGGATATATATGCAATGTTAGAGAAGTTTTCTAGGGAAATGAAATATGCAGGATATGTGTCTGTAAAGGAATCTCTGTTGTATGATGTGAAGGATTAGAAGAACTAGTACACTCTTCAGTACTATAATAAGAATTTGGTTATTGCTCTCAACCTTATTACTACAGCTGGGACAACATATGCCTCGTTGAATAACAAAGATTTCATGATGTCTACATATTTGAACCTTGGAATGTTGGATGAGAAGATTTTCAGGGAATATTATGCTTTCTGATCTTATAAGAATGAAATATTCTCTGTAAACGTTTTTCATTTTGAATGAAACCATCAAGAAGCAGAGCATATTTTGGCATTAGCCATCCTTCCATAAGCAATGAGTGGCCATTCATTTTCATATAATTTGGAGCCAGTACTGCACTTGTTTTGGTTACTGATAAAATTATGTATAATGCTTTGCATTGGTCTCACCTAAACTGTGAAAGTGTTCTAACATTGACATTGCAGTGATTCATCAAGCATAGATTTAATTATCAGAACATCCAGAGACTATTTTGAGAACATAAAATGAACCATTTTGATCTTTACAATTGGTTCACCTTGCATCTGCATATATGTCTACTGTGTTTTAATATTCCACCTCTCTGCTATGATGTTTACACAATAGAAGAACACAATTAGAAAATGGGTTTCCTTCAGAGGACAATCCTTATCTTTTTAATGTCGACCAAGGATCATTTTCAATCATAGTCATATTTGTGTTATTGGAATCCAAATGTATGTGCCCAATTGGACTCTATCTTTCTAGAGGAAATCATGAATGCAAGAGTATGAGCAATATTTATGATTTTAAGGGTGAAGTTAAGTCCAAGTATAATCAAAGCATGGTTGAAATTTTGCTGAAGTGTTTTGCTCCATTCCTTTGGTTCATGTCCTAAATGACAATATTTTTGTTTTTCATGGTGGTCTTTTAAGTGTTGATGGTATTAAAATTAACGACGTCAGAGAAATTGATTGATTTTGAGAGCCACTTGAAGAGGGTCTAATGTGTGAAATACTCTGGCTCAGCAAACGAAGTGTCGGTTTGTTCTTTTGAATAAGAGCTGGGATAAATCATTTTTAATTTCTCACACAAAGTATACACAGCCACAGAACACATGGAATACCTTTGATTGCTCAAATCAATAGGCCAAATGCTAATGAAAATTTCCAGAAATTACAAAAACTTATATCGATTCCAGACTGGTTGCATTGATGATGGGGAAATTTCTAAGGACAGAGTTTAGAATCTATCCGATTCCTCGAGGTCATTATTCAAATAGGTTACCAAGGAGTTCGAAACAAACTATATATGATCAGAGAAATAAAGGAAGGATCTTGTGGAATATTATACACAGTGGAAAGGTAAAATGAACAGGGTCTATGAATGGGTGTTGTGTTCTGATCTAAAGTTGAATAATCATCATTTCAACGATATAATCGATAGTGTAATATCTGTAGGAGAGGTAAAGAAAACAAAAGCTTATCACTAGTGTGGGGCTAAAGTAATGAAAACATAAGCTGGAAAAACAATCATTTGATACCCTAATTGTCAAATCCAAATTTCTTGGCAAACTTTAGTTGACCTAAGGCATAAAGGAATACCTTGCAGCAAATGAAGGAGCCCCTTATAGTTTTTGTGGCGAAGTATTGTGAATATTCATAAACATATATCCATATTCTAGTCATAAAATACCAAAAAATTTCAAGATTAACATTCGAATCACAATGAGTATCCTTAGGCATCCAATCAATAGGTCAAACAATGACCAAAGAAACAGGCAAAGGTTGAGATTTTCTAAGCTCAAACTCAGCTACAACATTTAGTGGCAGATATTTTGATTTTTTTTGAGCATCCAAAGGACCATAGCTGGCAGTCAAATGAACACTTGGCAGCCAAGAGATTCTGAAGATGATTTTAACCACTCCAAAAATACCTACAACTTGAGAAACTTTGCAACAACTTTCCAGATTTTAAGGTAGAGAATTTGCAAACAGTTCCAAATTTATTGCAGACTATTTTTAGATTGTTTTATTTTTAGTTTATTGTTAGGATTTGATCCCTAAAAGCTTGTAATAGTAGCTGAAGGTTCAACTTAAGGTTTTCCTATATATTCTTTTATTTGTAATAAATAAGGGCTGGCTTTTGATGCCAAGGCTATTATAAGATTTCTAATGAAAGCCTTTCGGCTCTAGTTTATGAAAGAATTTGTGTTTCTAGTATGTATTTCTAGTGTTTCCATAACTTGTTTTCTGCAAATGTTCAAGGTATTATAGAGGATTTGGGTAAGAATAGATTGAGTTTCAATTTCTTTGAAATCCCCTGCAAATTAATAATTGTTTAAAGAGATTAGTATATTGGACCATCTGTCTGAGTTAGCTCTTCTTTGAACTGATTATTGTTTGTCCTTCTATCTTCTCGTGAATATGTTTTGTTGGGCTGTAGAAATCTTATACACACATCCAAATTTCCCTAATTGTTAATTATTCAGGCTGATTGCTCAATTATTATGAATCTCCTTACATTCTTCTATCATAATCCTTGAAAAGTTAAGTCATTCTGTGAGGTTGGAAGCTGACACTTTGAGAAGGGACCTGCAAGAGAGGCCTTTAATCATGAATAGGTATTTGAAGGAGATCCAATATATATATTTATTATATATATATTGAATAGGTATTTGAAGAGATCCTAATATATATATATATATAAATATATATATATATATATATATATATATATATAATATAATATATAAATTAATATATATATATATATATACTAGAGACACAAAACTAGACATGGCGGAAAAGGCCTCAGCCTTGATGTATTCCTCATATTCTCATTATTAAAATAATGTTTATGATACATATAAATACATGACGAGAATTGTCTCAAGATAGTGTGTCTATATTGGACACTATGGTTTAAAAAATATCTAAACCAAACACTAATCTAGGAGCCTAACTAGTTGGAAAGAATCTCTCAACTAACTAGGCCTAAACTAACTCCTAACCATGAGGAACAAACTCAATCTAGAAAGGTAGGATTAAATCCAACTTTCTTGATTTTCATTAATTTAATTATTTTGGACTTATAATTGTTTTCATCACATGAGAGTGAGGCTAACATTCCCCCCCTCAATGATAAGTCCAAAATAAGAACCAGGAGCCATATTCCAAATTCTCATGCTGAAAGTGTTGATCCTCAAAAACATTTCCTGAAAAACTGCCAAAGATGGATGTTGAAAAAACTCCAATATGAAGAGAACATGAATCAACTGCAAGTCTGATTCATCTATGAATTTTGCTTGATGACTCCATCATGTGCCAAGCTACAAAAGGATCCATCTGTACTTTTCTTTCAATCAACTTCCTTTGTCCGCTGACAAAATGTTGATGATGCCCATTGGATGATTTGATGATGATGCCCATTGGCTGATTTTGTTGATGTTGTTGAAAATTTTAGTATGATAACCACCTTCAATTCCATTATCATTCCCCCCATTTGTCAGTTGAAAGTAGAGACAATCATTTGCACTTGATTTCTGAACTCCCCCCCTTTAGGTGTAGGAGAGTTTCACCATCTTCATTTTACTATAGAATTGGTCTTCATGTGAGACCGAATCCTTCGATAACACATAGACAACTGTTTGATTGTAGATGACCACTTCCAAGGATCAATCCATGCGTAATTGATCTTCACTATGGGTAGTTGATTTCACTTGCAACATCTTTCGGATGAAAGATTTTTTTTTTTGCCACAATGGTGACAAGGATGGAGGTCAAAGCATTTACTCTCCATGTGTCCATTTCATTTACAATGGTTACACTTAACCATATTCTGATCACTGTCTAGAAAACCAATACCTACAAATTGAACTGGCTTTGAGAAATCTGGAACAAACAAAGTGTTTCCTCTATTGTATCCTATGCCATGTCAACCTTTGTTGAAGGAGATTTCTTCCCAAGGTCTGATCACTTTCTTGGAAAGACTATCTTGTTGTTGTTCTACATACTTGTTGTTGTTTCTAACATTTTGTCCTTGATTTATTAAATCTTCTATATCACACTCGACATCAAGCATTAAGAGTTCATCTGTTTGACATGCTGCATCAAACTGATCAATTTAATCTTTGGTACTACTTTTTGCATCATTAAGTAGTACAACTAGTTGGTTGAGATCACTTGTGTCACAACTTTTATCAACCTGATTGATTAATTCATCTGTTTTGTAACCTTCATTAATATGTTGAATAAGATCACTTATATCACAACTTTCATTTGCTGTTGTGATGAGGCCTTTTGTGTCACAAGTTGCATCCATCTTCTCTACACATTGTGCATCTAGTAAATCTTACTTTTCACTTAATTTAATTTGAAGTGCATGAATGAGTTTTTCTTTCACTTCTAGCTCAATTTGAAAGCCTTTCGCTGCTTCTAATGTACTAGTCATTTTGATTGGTTAAGGTTTTATTTTGCTTCAACTTCCATTCTAGTATTTCAACTTTGTTCAGTAACTCATGATTACAATCTTGCAAATATTTAATCTCTAGTTTTTCACTTTGAAGACATTTTCCTCCTTTACCCATTATGACTTTTGACATGCTCACTTGTATTGGCTCGTTTGCTTGCTTGATTTTTCTTGATGCTTACTTGTGACACTTGCGGGATTTGAAGATCTCGCTCGCTTGAATTCTTGAACTTGTGTGCCTGATTTAGTTTATCAATGGAATGGTTGAACTCACGCTCGCTTGAATTTTGTACTAGGATGAGGGTGTCGGATACCACTAAAAATGCACCCAATGCTTACAATAACAAGTTCAAATGATATTGACTCATTTAATTGACTCATTCAAGGAGAGTTGACTCACTTTAGGTGTCGTTTTCGACTAAGAATGCACCTCTACAATTCAACGCAATTTTATTTGAATTTGTTTACAAGTTAACTTACAAATTATGATTTTGCAAGTTACACAATGACCAATTGTCGTTGAATGTTGATGTAGTCTTTCTAAATGCATGAGTTTGTAGTTGCATTAACTTGATTGCCTTGCATGATTTTTCTTGTTGATGTAGAATGCTGAAGTTGCCAACTTTGATTATGTGTTGTAGTTGCGCAAACGCATGTGACTGTTTGTGCTTGATTGAATGCTCATTGCAACTTCTTAATTTTAGGTGCTTTGATTAATGTGTTTGTTTCATTCACTAGCTTTAGACTTCTTGTGTGTGTTAGATAAGATAATTGTAGAGTCAAAACTAGACACAATATGCACAATCAATCACTACACAAGGTGTACCTAAGATCCCCTTATTCAATTTCAGGCGAATCTAGGACACATCAACACCACAAAAAATGTCTTTATTAAATATTTGAAGTATATCATCTTTCACCTTGACAACATCGTCATGAAATATTCTCAAAGTTCAACGACTTCTTGAAAGAAAAATTTCTTCAAAACTTTCTCAACCTCCTAGAAGTAAAAGCATTACTTCAAAATATAATAATTAACTTCCATTTTTTTTAAAATTCACAAATCACTACAAATTTACAAAAGACAACTTATCACTCCAAAAATGTTGTACAAAATTTCTTCAAAACTACCTCAACCTCCTAGAAGTAAAAATATTACTTCAAAATACAATAATTAACTTCCATCTTTTAAAAAAATCACTTATCATTCCAAATTAAAAAAAAACAACTTATCACTCCAAAAATGTTGTAAAAATTAAAAGCATACCTTATCTCTCCAAAATCCAAAATAAAAAATATACCTCACTCCATTAATAAACTTATAATTTCTTTTAAACTCACTTAAAAAAAAGGAATTTATGAAGTCCCTTTAAAAAGTGAATTAATCTCTTATGAAATCACTTGAATGAATCTTCGTAAAGCACATTTAAAATATTCATAAAGCATACCAAAAAAAATTGTTGGGGAAGTTAAAGTTACATAAGGCAGCGCAAAAGTTTTCGACGTATTTACCTTGTCCTCTAAGCTGGTTTAGTCCGAATGCTGACTAAAACTTCAATGGAAGGTCTGTGAATATTTCGTAGCTGGAGGAAAGCGTTACACTAACCGATTATTTTTAGTTAGTAAGATTATCTTTATCAACGCAGGCTGTCATTCCAAAATTTAACGCATACACACCATCGCTCACAGAGGAATAATCCGCACAACGCACACTGATCCACACCACAGTCGCTTAACAATCAGAACACGACAGAGCAGATCCACAACAACGCCAAGGTTTAATACGTACAACTTCCACAGATGCACGAACATGCAATTAGAACCTTCAAATCTGATACCGATCGTTCCATGCTGCAATGTTGCCCTCACACAGAGGCATGAACAAAACCACTGATAACGGACATTGGTTTGGTGCAAATCTACTTGTTGGGGTTTTTCCTCCATTAATAATGCTCAACTCAATATTTGATTCCATCCAATATTCCGTTGAACTATTTCTCAATGAACAGCAATATCTAATTCCCATGAACTTCTCATATACAGGCCCGATTTCCTTCCAGAAGTTGATCCCGCACTAGTGGGAAAAACATATAACAGGCTCTCCCCCACACACTAAATTGTACTCCTTTTCACAGATCTCTTCTCATTCACGCAACTCCATGCTCACCACAAGCATAGAAAAAACATGATGACGCTCAAGTATCCACACGCAGGTCTCTAACGCTTCTCTTCAGTCCAACATACATTGAAACATAATTTAGTTCAAGTTTCATAAAACAACCTTACCTTTGTCAAAATTGTAAAGATATATTACTGAATCGATGTCTCTGCTAAGTTCTGGTCATCTAAAATTGTGATATTCTCCTTTTCCAGCTCTAAACATCGAACCAGATCCCCACATTCCAGCGCTACAAGATTAGCAACATTCTACGTACAACTCCACAAGTATTATCTTCAACGCAGGCTCCAGCGTGATTAACTTAATTCATTCAACTTGTCATGATATTGATTCAGTGTTCCAACATGCTCCCAAATGCACTTCTTACTCCAACTCCTGTGTTATTTTCATACTCTGACTCCATGGCTCTGATAGGACATGAAAGAGATGAAATAAGTATATATTATTTTCATACTCTGACTCCATGGCTCTGATACCACATGAAGGAGATCAAATAAGTATAAATAAAAATAAAATATTAGAGACATAAAACTAGACATGGCGGAAAAGGCCTCACTCTTGATGTATTCCTCACATTCTCATTATTAAAACAATGTTTATAATACATATAAATACATGAGAAGAATTATCTCAAGATAGTGTTTTTATCTTGGACACTATGGTTGAGAAAATCTCTCAACCAAACACTAATCTAGGAGTTTAACTAGTAGGAAAGAATCTCTCAACCAACTAGCCCTAAACTAACTCCTAACCATGAGGAACAAACTCAATCGAAAAAGGTAGGATTAGTTCCAACTTTCTTGATTTTAATTAATTTAAATATTCTAGACTTATAATTGTGTTCATCACATGAGAGTGAGTCCAACAGGATTGTCATTGGTTGCCAACCATCCCCAATTAAAACCATAAATCTGGTCATTGTGCTTCAAAGGCTGCTGTTGAGTGACAGGTGAATGATGTTAAAACCAAAGCTCGTAACAATTGAGGGAGCCCCCTCTGGTTTAGGGGCTAACTTGAACCTAAAGACTGGTCAAGTTGATTTCTTGGCATAGTTCTTGCAGTGAAGGATTGCCTACGGGAAACATGTACAACAACATCCAAGAAAAACTTCTTCCACCATAGAGAAAATCCCATGGAAGAAAAAAATGGAGTAAAAAGAGAGAACCTCCCTTACCCTTGAGATGAAGTGGCCTATCACATCATAAAGTACATATTCTTTGAGGGGAGGTTGAGAATTGTGTATGCCTATCAGTATAGGCTGCTCTATGAGCTAAGTTTCCATAAAAAGTTACCAATTCCAAACAAACTTAGTGTCCCACATTTGCTCTTACAATCCATCATTGAAATGATCTAGAAAGTGAGGGAATGGAAGCACCAACACATTTCCCATCATGGCCTCATCAAGATAATTGTTATGGATGCCTTAAGCCACCTAAGGAACCCTCTACTATGCGCTGACTTTGGACATGGAGGTTTTCATTGAAACACAAGCCCTCATGTCCACAAAACAAGAAGAAACGCTAGCATATAGTACTGGGTGTAGGGTAGAGAAGAAAGAAGAGAAGGAGAAAGAAAAAAAAAAGGGAAGAGAGGGAGAGAAACAAAGAGAAGAGGAATAGAACCTTGAGGATCCCTCCAAATCTTAAGGGATAGAAAGCCGGGGGAAACAAATAAGCCTTTCACCAAGAAACATAGAGCAATAGGTGGCTGCCACATTCCACACTTGGTACACGAATAAAGCCCAAAATAAGGCAGCTAAGGCAAGGCCCCTTGTACTTTAAAACAAGGAAGAGCACTAGGATAAGGCAAAGGAAAGCTTCAACCTCCTTCGAAAGTCCCTATCACCATTGATGAATCAACAAGCAAAAGGGAAGAAGTGGGACCTAGTGAAGGGAATATTGAAGAAGTTACCTCTCCCAAAGCCAAGAGTAGACAACTTGTGCCACCCACGGGCACAAGCTTCCCTGTTATAAGAAAAAAAGAGGCTCAATTCACAAGTTTCCCTATTACAAGAAAAAACAGAGGAACTATAGGAGAAAACATAGGAGCTACAAGAGAAACAAGGATTGCTACATGAGAAATAGGGGCTGCTATAGGAGCAATAGGAGATGCTACATAAAGAGGAAGCCACAACAAAAGGAAAAGAATAAGGTCTCCAAGAAGTCCGGGAGCTTGATCCACAACCTAACCTTGAATCTTATTACAAATTTCTTGAAGGAGGTAGGATATACCTAAGAAATTTGTTGTACCACTCTTCTTTGAGTTGGAAAAGGAAAGAGGCAACACTAAGAGGTGGACGCAAATTACAAAATATAAGAAGGTGGAAGATGTTGTCCTCATGGAGGAGAAAGTGAATGAAATGAGCTAGGAATTGAATAACTTAAGGCTAAGGGAGGTAGTCATGAAGGAGCAATTACAAACAAAGAAAAAAAGGCTAAGAGAGTAGCTACAAGAAAAAGAGGTACACCTTTCCACTATGGCAAGTTTATCCATGGAAGCCTTACAATGCAGGCAACCATCAAAATCATATTCCATCTTCCTCAAGGATTAATGGCTACAATTACAAGTAAATACATTAGCAAAATATGGTTCTTTACCTTTCCAAGACTACAAAAAGTTCATTGAATTTTGAAAAAGGGAAAGTATTGAGGATAGAGCCAAACTGGCTGAGTTTTACACCCACAATATGATCCTCACGGGCATGAACTTTTGGGACCCCAACTCAAGACTGCGAAACATGAAGCTAATGACATTAGCCTTTTGGTTAACCCATGAGGAAATAAGAGATGACGAAGTAAAGAGGGTGATGACAAAAGAAGAGAGGGATCCTTTATACATCAGAGTAGAAGTAGTGAGCCCCAAGGCTATTATCAGTAACCACAACCTCATCTCCACTGATCTTGAATTGACACCTTGGTATATGGAAGCCCAAGAACAAAATATCCTCCATTTTGAGGAAATGTTTAGGATGTTGGGGACACAAATTTTGCAGGATTGCCAAATAAGATGGCACACCCTTCCTCATAGTTTGCAAATCAGAGAGTATCACTCTCTAGAAATACTAAGGAAAGCCTTGGAGAGAACCCCACTATACAAAAGAATCACGCAAAGGTTGAAGATCAAGTGTATAAGACTCAAACTCAGTCCTCCCTTACTTTTGGGCCTACAGGAGATAAGAAATCAGGTAGAAGAACAAAAGGAATGGACAGACATAGAAGCAAATGCATGTTTCTATCCATATCAAGGAACACCATCTGAGATGTTGTGGGATGTTAGAGAGGATGAAAAGGCCATGAATGAACTTCATATTAGTGAATGAGTTGTTAAAAGGGTGAGCAACACCTTCAGCAGGGGGTGATGATGGGTCCCATCAATAGGTATATTTTGAGGTCCATTATGTTATCCTCTAGCCCTTAAAACTCTCATTTTCTCACATTAATTCACATTTTTAGCCAGAATATGCTTAGTGAGAACACTAAAGGGTTCTTGTTGTATTGCATGGACTAATGTGATTAATATGCAAGAAAAAGAAGCATTTTTTGAGATATTTACTATGCAAGGGCTTAGTGGAGACATCTAGAGAAAATATAGGGGGCTTGTCCACTCCATTAACTCTCCAACTTGGCTTGAGATCAAAGATTCCTCACCAATAACTCGAATTCAGTAGCAGCCAAGGAAATCTAGTGCATGTGAAGATAAAAGGGAACCAGATCCACCAATTTCTAGATTTTGGATGGGAGCATTCCTCCTTTCAAGGGAGATGCCCCTCAGCTAGTGAGAGCCTCATGCTTGATACTATTATTTTCATCTTTCATATGGTGTATGTGACTATTATTTTATTTCAATGAGAAGTGCATTGTTGGCCTGCATCTAAGTTAGTTTTGGAGGGTTGAAACCCTTTGGTTTGGGCACAACCTAGAGGCTTTAATCCCTCTCTTGTATTCTTTCCTTTTTCTTGCTCAAGTCAATGCAATTGTTTTCTTGTTTAAGTAGGAATTACATCACAAATTGTAGTTTCAGGTTTTCCTATCACCTCTCTTGTGGGAAGAGTGGTTGGAAGATCTACAACAACAACCTAAAAACATGTGTTTATGATTTCATGGAAATTGTTAAGTGTTGGATGGTAATCCTTATGCATGCTTGGTTTCTAAAACTTAGAAGTTAGTAGTATTGATTTTTGTATTAGAGTTGTGTTGTAGGATAGAGTATATTTCAATAAAATTCAACTCACCTTTTTCATGTTAATTTATTTTGGTGTAATATTGATTATTTCATCCATTTGTTTGGTTAGTATGCAGGGATTGTTGTTGAATTGCAGTGGTGGGAACAATCTTCTGCATCGACCTAGACCATTCCATCTCTCTTTTGGACACTTCACATTTCTTCCAAACTCTGCCATTGAGATCACTCTTCTAGGGTAAATGAAGAATACCATGGGCATAGATGTTGGTGCAAGATATGCCTCTAAGGTGTACTAAGCTTGGCTAAGGGGATCTAAACCCTTCATTCACCTTCATTAACCTTCATCCACCTTACTTCACCTTTAATATACCATTATTGTCCTAAAAAACTCTCAGACCCCCTCGTGTAGCAAAACAAGGCCTCCTATAGCACTTCCTATAACAGTCCTGTAGCATTGCTTACTTCAACTAGATTTGATCTAGACTTTGACCATTGCATTTTGAAGTTGAATAATGGCCCCCAATATTTTATTTCATGATTAAGGAAGACTTTAAGACCACTCCAATCCCATCCTTTCCTCACTACAAACATAAGACAACAAGTACAATTAGGCTTAACATTTTTTCATAGATGTGTTGAAGATTGAATTCCTCATTTTTAAGCAAGTTAAAAATAATTGTTTGCGTTAAGGAAGGCAACAAGGAAATCTGTTAGAAATCTGTTTACTGTAGTTGTGAGTTTCTGGGCATTTGTTTGTGTATTTGTAGAAGGAGGTGGACTTTCACCGAACTTCTATGACAAGGCCTACCCCAAAGTTTATGGTGTATTAGAAGAATTACTTGGACAATGTTGTATCCCTCCGTGCTCAATTATCCTACGACAAATTCCATTTCTAGAGAAAAAATTACCTTGCAATTTACAGGTAAACTAGTAGATCGGTGCTTCCTTGGCATTTTTTGGTTGTATAACTTAACCCATCATTTACTTCCAATCAAAATTTAAGAAAACCTTTGCATAAAATAATGATAGGAATAAGATGTAAATCAATATACTTACCTGGAGTAACTTCCCACCATTATTTGTGTAGAAGTAAAATTGTAAATGTGTATAAATCTCATTTTTTAAGCTCATGCCAAATCAAGACTATAACATTCGATTTTCTTATTAACCACTATTAATTTAGCATTAACCAAAGAAAATTATAATGTTTTATGCATTTTTTTCAAGAGCATAATTTCTAACGTGAATGGCAAGCACTAACTTGTACTGCGACGCTTGTTTTAAATGATTTGTTAATTTTGCATTCAATACATTTAAATATACTAAATTTTTTAATGATAATCAAAATTTATCCTCTTCCTCTTCAATGTTCTCTTCCCTTGTTTCAGAGATATGTTAGTTTAGAATTAAATTATGCTACTTACATGTTTCAAGTTGACTCTTTAAGATTGAATCAAATAGTAACCTATTACATATTTAAAAAAATGTGATAACACGATAAAACATTTATAACACAATTTTATTATCATAAAATTTTGATAATAAATAAATCATTAAAACATATTTTTTATTAATTTTATTAAAAAATGTGACATTATTTTCTAAAAAAATAATAATATGTTTTTTTTTTTAAATGAGAACAAAATGATAATAGTAATTTCCCCCAATGGGGTTGTTAATGTGGTTGAATTGGGGGCTTTGGAGGTAGTACCCTCCACCCCTTTGAATATGATGGGAATTTAAGGATGGGGGACACAACCTACCCTTGCATGCATCTGCATGTAACTCTACCATTGGCAATTGTTATTTATATTGGCCTTGTGACAGGTTTGGATTTTGTTAGTTGTGGTTTGAGTGGAGGCAAGGGTTGGTCCTCAACCTTCTGCTGCATGTTCCTTGATCTAGCTGTGTTCATGAGAAGCCCTGCATTTGGGTTTGAATTTGAAATTGAGACAGTGAGAAGTGAATGTGCTAGCCTGCAAGGGTGGTGAAGGAAGAAACGAACATCCATAGTCGTCCCTATTCGTTCATGGTCGCTTGGAACCTACAATTTTGGTTGGCTGGCGAGGTCATCAATTGCTTCTTGCAATGCAAATATTTAGGTCATTTTTTCGTTGTTTATGGTTATTTTCTTTATTTATAGCATTGTGTCTAGGTATGAGGTGTTAGGGTTTATGTCATCATGTTTGGAATTCCTGTCTCAGTCCATGGATAGGGCTTAGGGTGGCTTGTCAACCTGTCATTGGTTGTTATTTCGAGGCTCCTTAAATTGTTTAAATTTTGGGCAGGTGGGTATTTTCATGTTTAAGGGATTTGATAGCCATTCTGGGAAGTTTATAACAAGGCTAGCAAGACCATTATTGGTTGATTTTCATGGCTTCTGGTGCCCCATAGGTGTTTAGGGTTCATTTTTTTATATGTGTCTTCTCTTTTGCTTAATGGTATCGGAGTGTGAGTCCTTCAGAGGTTGTCATGCCCCTTATTTCCCTCGCTAGCTCTTTTTTCAAGTCTGAGGTTTGTGCTCTAGGTTTTGGGGATGACATAATGGGATGGTGTCCTTGTCCTTTAGAAGGCAAGTCTGGTTTTTTCTCTTGTTTCTTTGTAGGGAGAGGAATTCACAGTAATTTCTCCAAGTGTGTCCCCTGGGTCTTAATTATGTCACCGAGACAGAGAATGCGGTGTAGACGGTGGGGGATGTGGAATGGCTTATCCTATATCTTGACATACCTAGACAATATGGGTTTAGAGGTAGATTTCACGAGGAAAATGATCAATTTTTGGAAAGAAATGGCTTCTAGTAAATGAGATAGCGAGGGTAAGCTGAACCTCCCCTTCATGGTGTTATTTCCAAGAGGGTGGGGTGACACAACAATGATGGGAGTAGAAAGAGTGTGGGAAAGGGTTAGCAAATCAAAGCATGGGCTCCATTTAAGAGATCAGATATAGCACACCCTTTTTCAAACCAATAGGTTCTTTTTGAAGCTATATTATTTGTTTCATTGCAACATGCCAACCTTTGGATCAAATAAATACATGTTAGGTTACCTTTTATGGTAATGAAAATGAGATTGATTATAATTCCCAGTTCAAGATCCAAATTCAGAGATCAAGTAGAATTAAATAATTCTATTATTATGATCATTTCCTTGCTTGCAATGCCATTAACACTATGTATTACAACACATACATTAATATCACAACATAACCTACCAATGTGAAGGTTATATTGAATTTGATTCTTCATCTTGGTTCATGGAACTAATATTTTAAGTGCATACCCAATACTTTTATAACAAATAGTTCATTGCTCAATCTATATATTCACCATAGAATACTTAATAATTTGATAATAATATTCTATAAATCTCTTCGAAATATTCTTAAGAATAAAAACACACGTAAAAAATAAAAATAAATAGTTATGAAAAATGGAAATACAATTTTTTTTATAATATATTTTTGGAATAGATAATTTAAAATTTCTTTTATGTCTAAATCATCTATAAATAAAATACACATGTACACACTAATAAAACCCATATGAATATGAACAATCCATATGAGGTTACCAAATTTGAACATAATGAAATATAGCATGCTCAATTTTTAAAATAATATACACATATTTAGTAAATGTAAAATGAACTTTACTTTTAGAAAAATGGCATTGCCTCACCATATATCCAAGAAAACACACATTTAAACAAATGATAATTGCTTAAGAAAATTAACTTTGATAATTTAATAAGGTTTATTTTAACAATTTATAAAATTTGGAAATAACTAAATATAATGTGTTTAATTTTAAAAATAATGTAGTAGTAAAATTAAAATGAACTTATTTCAAAAAATAATCAAAATGTTTCACCATCATATTTATGTAAACACTTTTAACTGAATATTTAAAGATAAATTAAGAATATCTATATACTAGTATAGCTATATAAATTATATGGTTAATGAATATTGATAAGTTCAATATCATGTAATTATCAACATTTGTTTTTTTAATGAGTATAACATTGTATTTTCGGGATATATTGACACTGTCATATTAAATATGCTTATATTGTCAACATCTACCATAACACTTGTGGGAATTAAACTTGGGTGGGGAGGTTTCCATTCCTTCCTCCAAATCACCCAAGATAACTCCAATTAACTATGTACTTATCAACATTTGTTTACAAAATAATGATATTTTACTAAACACATTTTGCTATATTTATTTTCACTTAGAAAATTCATTATGTAACATTTTTTATCTAGACAACAAACTATTATCAATGGAATTGTTAGTTTTTATAAATAAACATTGTAATTTTACTACCACCATATAAACAAGAAATTTTTTTAAAGCATTTTAAATTCTACATAAAAATAAATACTTACATTTTTGAAAGCTTATGAATAATAATTTTATTTTCCTTCGCACACACACATATTTGTAAGCTTGGTCGGACCTTCTTCATTCCTTCAACAACAAAGAACAGATTACATCCATGATCAGATGGTGAGTTGGCCTCAATCTGCCCATTGGGAAACCATATTTTTTGGCCACCTAACCGCATTATAAGCCATCCAAAAGAAAAATAATTTAAGGTTGTCTTGTAGAGCTATATATGTTTGAGTACCCTTATGTCTCTTATTATATAAATATCTAAAACATAGAATCAAATTCTTCAAAGCCTGCATTTATATAGAACAAAATTGAAAAACATACTATGCATGACATACTACTAATCATCAGAAGAGTCCACATGATCTGGACCTTTTGCGCTTGAGCAAGGTAATTCCATTTGAGGGAGACACAAAATATGCTTTTCTATGTGGATGAGGTGGACATTCTATTACTGAATCTGGAATTGAATAAACTATAATTATTTAAGAATTTCCTGAAGTCCGGGATTGGTCTTGGATGAACCGGCATGGGAGTCGGCTCTTGCCACAATATTTTTCATTAACCAATACAGATATAGGGTTTGTTTATACTGAGAGGGTCGATCTCTGGTGTAACCAAGGTCTGGAACCAACTCGATCTGTTTTTCAACATCCAAAGTTTCATGTGCTACCTGTTGATTCAATTCTGCTTCCCACCCATATATGAGTTGTCAAATTTGAGGCTAAGTACCAGTCTGGTAAGCCTGATTCACTTCGTGAATGAGAAAAGAGGTCGATCTACGACCCCAACCCTGAGCAGAACATTTCTGGGGCTATCGTCCTCCATGCCAGAGCTTAGCACATCAACTTCATCCCATTCCCTCTCCTGTCGTGGTGCCTCTACTAGAGGAAGGCCTTGCCATAATGAGAATTCGTTGGCCACAATAATGAAACAGTACCCGAAAATGGTAACTCACAATCCCCAACTTGTTGCAAGTAGCTAACTTAAGGATCCGGTGCATGCACCAAGAGCTGAAATCTAAAGGAGTATCACAACAGAAATCCACATATATATGATAAACAATCCAATAACAAACGTTTTCCACTGATTTTGATATGGGTATACTAATAAAGGCCAGAATCATCAACTAGTGGCTCTCCAAGCCATCGAAGAACAAAACACAGAATCCATTCGAGTGGATACTCTTTCAGAGGATCTATTCTCTTACAGACTAGCAGGAACAACAAGAAAAAAATAATTAAAACAAAATCACCCATGCAAAGAGTACAAACTGAATGCCAGTGCACAAACCCCAAATAAATGCTCATCTGGGAGAGAAAAATATCGTAACAAACATAAATAATTCTACCAAATTTAGATTGCCCATCAGAAAAACCAGTGCTTTCCTTCCAAGAATCTTGGAATATAGTCTTTATAACCTGAAACATTGTCTTAGAGGTCTTTTTCCAACAACTTATTAGAGAGAAATTGAGTGAGGGGAGAAGGAAGGGAGAATACACTGAGAGAACATACCCGCAAATGGTTTCCTTTGGAAATCAGGAGAGACCTTCTGCACCCCATTGAATAGCTTCAGGAGGAACCTTCGAGAGCACCCCCAAGTATTCCATTAGACCTATAAACATACCAAATTCTTTACCTCTAGCTCAAACCAATATCACGGCATAAAATCCTAGGGGAGATTATCATGCTGATCTCTTTGTTTCTCATTAATGGATTGCATGCATATAGCCACCTTGAAAAGGTTGGAAAGTGTGTGAGGGCTGATATAATACCCCTCACCTTCCTTTCACCTCAATATGCTATCCATGAGAAGGATCCCGAAGAATCCAGTTCTCCACTTGCACCCCATTTGGGGATCTCTGATTCATGACTTGGTTGGGATCATTGCTATCTCTAACATCATGATCCAGGATGTGCTTCATATTGTCCATCTCTTCTCTAAGGTCTCGTGAAGGCCATATAGAATCCAAATTACTTGCAATATTTGAACATCCCCAATTAGGTAAGAAATATTCTTCTTTATTTCCATCTCTCCTGACATGAGAAGGAATGATGTATTCAAACAAGCCAAGATCCCCTATGTTTTGCACCAAGCGGGCTATCCTCTAACTGTGACTGATCTTCTCACTACTAGATCCTTGATTCAATTCACAATCACTAAGTTAGAGTCACCTTCTATCACCAATTTCCTGTAGCCTTCTCTTTTAGCTATTAGTAGGCCTTTCAAAACAACATTAAATTCTACCTCATTATTACTAGCATATCCACAATATGCTACATAAATTAATTTGGTGCAGTGTTGAGAATCTCTAAATAGGCCCCCAAAACTTGCATCACCAGGGTTCCCTTTGGAGGCATCATAAAATTTAGCTTTATAAATCATTCAAGGGGAGCAGAGTAATAGTTAGAAGAGGGACTAGGAGATATCATGATTTTCCAAGAAGAGGGGGCAATCATTTGTGGTGATAAATTCAAATGGCTTAGGATTTGAGCTTCATGAGGGGAAACTCGCCAGTCATCCGGATGCCATTGATCAACCAAATTTGTTTCTCGTATATTCGGGATAATCCCATTCCATATTTCCTCTTGGGTTATCCATTAGTCTTTAATGATTCTTCATTTCTTTCTTTCCATATAGCCTATAGGAGAAAGCCAATTGATAACCCCCAAGTGCGGTTCAAAACTGGGCTCGAAAAAATTTGATACACCTACCTAGGACCTTAACTCAAAGGATGAAAAGGAAGGGAGACAAAGGATCTCCTTGTCAAATACCTCTAGCATGGTTAAAGGATTTGGAATGGGATCCATTGAGTGAGATTGAAAAGACTGGAGTTGAGATTAGAGAGGAGACTCAATTGATCCATAAGCAAGATCGAAAAGATTGGAGTTGAGATGAGAGAGGAGACCCAGTTGATCCATATGGAATCAAAACCATATGCCTTCAATATACTGAGGAGATAAGGACAGTTGAGGTGGTCATAGGCTTTGGATAAGTCAAGCTTGATCAACATTCTAGGAGTTTTTAGTTGTTTAAGAGAGTGAACAACTTCCTGGGAGGTGATAATTCCATCAAGAATTTGATGGCCTTCAAAAAAGCCAATTTGTTCCAGGGATATGAGGCTAGGAAAAAGAGGTTTTAGCCTTTTCACCATAACAGTGGAGATGATTTTATAAATAACGTTACATAGGGAGACAGGTCTGAAACCCTAAGGATCTTTCGAGTGGGCCGATTTAGGGATTAATGAAATAAAAGTAGAATTGAGACTAGGGTGTACATTTTGAATGCTTCAGGATTCTTCTACCACATCCAGGATATCGTGTTCAATGAAGCTCCAAGTAGCTTGGAAGAATTTTGTTGTAAATTCATTTGGCCCCGGAGCTTTATTTCTGGACAAAACTTTGACAACTTCCTCTATTTCCTCTAAAGTCACTACCCTCATCAAAGAAATATTTTGATGCTTACTGAATAAGTGGGGAATATGATGAGTTATTCTTTGGATTTCCTCCAAACGATATTAAGCAGGCTCCGAAAGCAGGGTTTGAAAATGATCCACCGAGAGATCCTCCATCTCCTCATGTTGAGTAAGACGAGTTCCCGTAACATCCTTCAAGGAAAAGATTCGATTATGTTGTTAGTACTGGATCATAACCTTGTGGGAACATATTGTGTTTCTCTCACTTCCCTAAGCCACTGAATCTGGGATTTCTGCTTCTAGAGGATTTCTCTTGTTTCCTCCTTTCCTCGACTAGATTCAAGGCTTGGCCTTCTTCCAGCACAAACTCCTCAGATCATCCTTCTATACTTATTTGTTGTTGGATCCCATGAATTCACTATTGAAGACATCGTTGCTCCTTCATGATATTCCTAGACTCTGCTTGGTTCCAATGTTTTATCTGTTGTTTGAGATATTTCAGTTTGAGTTGGAAGGTATGCATGTGGTTCCTACCTTGCACTATACTGGATGTCCATCAATTTTCCATTTTACCCAGGAAATAGGGATCCTTGAGCCAAAAGGATTCAAAATGGAAGGGCTTATTTTTAGGTGCAAAATTTAGATCTATTTCCATCCTGGTCAACCAATGATCTGGCCCTAAACAGGGGAGGATTGATGCTTCAAAGAAGATATCCAGGATCATCAATTATTCTGAGACTAGAAATATGTCTAGGTGCTAAGCAACTTGTTGAGAGCCCCCTCGTCAATTGTTCCATGTATATATTCCATTGTTGGTTTGAATTTCAACCAGCTTCAGCTCCATAATCAATTCCCTAAACGCTTCCATCTCTGAATCCATTCTACTTATCTAACCCTTTTTCTCATCAAGGGAGGAAATTAGATTAAAATCATCGCTAAATATCCAAATCTCCTTGGAGAATATACTTCTAAGCTTTCCTATATTCTAAAGGAAAGCCCCTTTTCCTCCCAAAAATGGGGGCCATAAACAACTGATAATAACACCCAATCACGGGTTCCTATATGCCTGAATTCCCCAGACAGAATTCGTGGAAAGCTCACCCAATCTTTAAAAATTACCTCTAGTGGATTTTGGAGTATAGATAAACCTCCCACACCTCCCATGGAATCTAAATCCATAACCTCATAATGAGGTTTTATTCCTTGAACTATTACTTTCGACTAATACGCGAATACTTTAGTTTCCTGAAGCATCATAATAGTCAACTTTTCATGTTTAATTATTTCCTTAAGATATCATTGTTTTCCTCGGTTGTTGAGGCCTCTCACATTCTAGGAATTATCATTGCACAAATTTATTAATTTTGTGGAATACTGCTGACGGTGGTACCACCCTAAGTTTTGCCATTCGTTCAAAAGCTTCTTGAGATCTTGTTCCTCTATACTAAGCTCTTCTTGTGTTCCATCAATCTCCATGTTTTCCTGATCCTTTGGGATTTCATCATCCTCTCGATCCATGGGCTCTTCCTTCACTTTCCTTTTTGTTTTTTTGACTCCTTTGGGTGGAACCCTAGCATTTTTAGTGTTTGTATAGTGGCTTGAGTTCCTTGGATTCTTGTTTTCCTCCATCAATACCTCATATATGTTGCTACAGGTTTGACTCTTTCACTGTGTTTGTTGAGTTGATGGCAATGACGACTTTGCAGTCCTATTTTTATTAGTTACCTCTTGAAAACCCTCTTGGTCATACTGTGGCTTGGGATTATCCTTGAGGGTTTCCGAATCTGCTGATCCCATTTGGTGAAGAGGGAAATATATAAACAAATGCCCATATTCATGGGATTTTTGACAGTGAAACAGGATGTGTTCATAATCTAGGGGTTGTTACCAAACCTCATCCTGATATTCCAACTCAATGAATTCTAGGAGGGGTTCAGTGATGTTCATATAGACACAAATTCATGCATATGAAGTGTAGCGACCCCGACGAGTTGAATCAACTACTTTAACAAATCTGCCAATGGAATTACCTATTCCTTCTAGTTTTTCTGGATCTTAGAAATCCACTGGAAGAGAAAATAGGCTCACCCATACCGGGGTTGCCATAAATTTTTATTGATCCAGTAATGCTTGAAGAGACCAACATTATAGAAGAAATAGGGCCGATTTTCAACAACCCTTTCTTTATCCTCCAAACTAGTGAATATCACTATAAAGAATCCTTTAGCACCCAGTTTAAGGTCAATATGTCCTTTCAGCTGCCATTTCAATTGGATCCATTTGACATGATGCCAATAAATTTATAGATCAAGGCATGATAGTTCATAAACTTGCAGTAGTTTTCGAGTTTATTACTTGGGATCACAAATATTTGTTTTTTTGCTGCTCGTGGTAGGCATTGTCCCTTGATCCATTCTTGCCAATGTGCCCCCATAACTAGATCTCCATTGTTTCCATCCTCTTTGTTGGTCACCGTTGAAGCCCCTCCCTTACTACTTGATTCCCTTGCTACAACATTTCAATAGGAGGGGATCTCTCCCCTCCCAACTGGTTCACTCATATGATTTGGCAAATCTCTGATTGAAAGTGATACCTAGGGTTGAAGGATTGACTTGTAGAGAATTTTTCAGATATGGAAGGTCAAAACCCTAACAGAGCTCCTCATTCCTTTGAAATTGTTATACATAAATATATGTATATATGAATTAAAAAAAAAAGAATAAAAAATTATATATATATATATATATATATATATATATATATATATATATAATATATATATATATATATAATATATATATATATATATAATAATTACCTATTTGCGTTTTGAGAAGTTATGAATAATAATTTTAATTTAATTTTAATTTTTTATAAATAATAAATTTATATTTGACATATATATAATTACACTAAAATTATAGTTTATAACATATTATAATAATTTAACTATATATGAAAAAGACAAAATAATTCAGAAATTCCCTACTTGTCACATCTATTCAAAAGTCACTATCTTGGCAATCATTTTAGAAAGCAATTGAAATTTTAATTGCCATTCTTATAATTTGACTCTAGCCATTTTTGTTTAATTTGATTATACCTATTGACAAGTTGAATTAAAATGTTGGATGGCATGAAGGCCGCAACTGTAGAGATTATAATGCATTCTTCATGTAATTCATGTCAGCTGAAATATTTCCAAAAGAAGTTTCTCTTTTAGAATTTGGAGGACAGGCATTATGTTCATGCTAGCTCTCTTTTTTAGTATTTTTTTGAAGCCACTCATTGTAAGTAAAACATGCAGTTTTTGTTACTCATAAACAAATTCTCAGTAGATGTAGTAATTGTTGAAGATAATTAACTTTTTGGTCCTCTGGTCCCATGTTTATGTATCATTGTTGCATTCATGGTTAATCATAAAGAAAGGGATGGCAAGTTTAGTAATTATTCAATCCAATTGAATTGTTGTCCTCTACTTCCAAATCTGTGTATCAAAACTCTTACAATTAAAATCATTGAAAGGTGTGCAACAAAAAATTTGCATAACAAAGCTCTCAAAGTGGCATTATAATGCCATAAGTGTCAGTGCAGAGCTCCTCACTCTAGTCTAGTTGTTTAATGAAAATCTCTTTGATGAAAACTTATATGCACTAGAGATATAGTTGGAAATTAGGCTACATTGTCAAGGTTAAGTGAAACAATTTATAGTGGTGTATCTACTATCACGTCACGTGGGTCCAACAATCCGAGGTGTTTCTACTATCATGTTGCATGGGTCCAACAATATGAGGTGTCTTTACTGTCATGTCACGTCGGTTTAGAAATCCATCCTATTGTTGTGTGTTGTTTTTTTTCCAGTATTTTGTATTCTCTAGTATTATCTTGTGTGGAGCTAAGTTATTTGTTTACCAGTTCTAACAATTTTCCACCATTAGGATTTAACATCTTTGCGAATTTGGTATGGCGAGCTTTATAAGAGGGAGGTTTGATTTAGAGATGGGTGCAAGGGAACTTCTGGCACCATCACAGGTCCCTACAAATGTTTGTGTTTTAATAATTTAATTTTAAATTAGTGTTGTGTAGAATTTCATTATGTAGAGGTCCTTGTGAAAAAGTTCATTGTGCGGAGGATCTCCTCACAATGAATTTTTTGTTAGGACGACAACCATTCTTCTGCACAAGGACCTCCACACAATGAACTTCCGCACAATACTAATGTAAAATTAAATGCGGAGGACATAATCTCATATGATTTGTATTTGACTAGTTCCCTTAGTTCCAATTCTCTTCTCCTTCATGATGCAAAAGGGTGAATCCTTTTATTCATAAAATGTTTAAATCACAACCAAATTAAAACTCATAATTAGTGGAAATTAATAACATATTGAGCTCCACTTTAGTCCATGCTAATCTGGAAAGCTTGAGAATTTTTTGGATGACATTATTGGCGTAATAGCTAGTCTGAAAAGCTTGCGAATTTGTTGGATGATGCCATTGACATAATGGAGGAATGTCAAGATGCTGAGAACTTTTGCAACACAATATTACACAACTATATGATGGGTGGTAAGATTAAGAAGTTAAATGACAGAATACAAAAGATGAACTCCTAATAAAATAAAGATTCCATAGTAAATATTGTATATACACCTCCCCATTGTATTCTACATTTTTTAGGGTTTCTCGTTTTCTCAATGTGTTTGTGTATTTTGGGAATACATATCAAGATCAACAATTGTCCATAGATGTTGGGGTTTAACCAAAATGTATTCCAGGGAGAAAACAAAATAATGGTGGGTAAAGAAACATGTATAGAATCATGAAGTCCATACCATAATTTTTGTTCTTGTTTTTTCTTTAGATCTTGCTTGCACGTAAATAAACCTATTAGCATAAGGTTTGCACCTTTCCCTAAAGGTCCACAGGTTATATTTATAAGTTGATTATGCAATGTTATGGTTATGTAAAGGGCCTATATATATATTATATATATATATATATATATATATATATATATTTTTTTTTTTTTTTGTGTAAATTGCTAAATAAGCCTAGGGACATGTCAAAACAAGTCATTTCACCTAACCCTAAGCTTACCTATTTTTTTGCAGCGAAATTAGCCTATCACAAGCCTATAGATGACGCTACAAAATATTTTCGCAGCCCTCACCAAAAAAATTAAAAGTTAGGTTTTCGAGATGCCAAACCTATCATTTCAACTCCCTAAGTGGTTTTTCACAAATCACTATCCATTTTCATCCATGATGTGATATCTGGTTACATTTTGAAGCCCTAGAAATAAGTTTAAACTCAAACCATAAAAATGCCCAGTTTGCGCTAAATGATAATTTCCAACAAACACAAAAAATTGTTTACAATGCGCAAGAAGGTTCTAGAAGTGTTTGCATCATCCGACTAGGGGAATTCAAGATTGTGGAAATATTTGCAGTGTCATAAACATTTTCAAAATGGAAGATCAGGTCATGTGAAGTGTTTTTAGCCTGATGGAATGTGTTTTGAATTTTAACCATACAATTTCTAGTCACCGAGGAATCCATTTTAGAGGCCACTGGTTTGTCAACTGACGGTGAGAGATGATTTTAAAAATAGATATTACAGAATGTAGACCTAAACTTTTTCTTGAAGGAAGACTATTAGATATAAAACTGGAATGTAGGAGTCCTCTAGAACATGCTGAACCTAAAATGGTCTAACACCTTCAGGACTATGCAACTCTTCTTCACCTGTGAAGGTAGGTACTCTAAAGCTTATTTATATCACATGAGGTTTTTGTGTCATTTAGCAGGTTTTAGTAAGATGAATTTTCCCTATTTTCTTCATCAAAGTTTGTTGAAGATGTCTACCAAAGCTAGAACAATACCTAAGCTATGACCTCATGACATTTTTCATCACGACCTGATAAAAATAGTATATAATCAAGAGTTAAACAAGAAGGTGGAACAATTGAGACAAAGAAACATGAGACAACCTGCATCCAGAAGGATAAGGAGAGGTCAAACTGAAGTTTCTATCAAAACCCTAGCTCAGGAAACAAAGGGAGAGCCTAGCCATATCCCTGTTTAATAACATGTTAAAAACCATGTAAAGGAACCAAAGGTTAGGGTCTATGAGAGGAGAACAAGAAGATAGAAAAAGTTAATGTTAGAAGAAGAGGAGGTAAATCACACAAAAAAATAAATGAGAAAGGAAAACAGAAAATGGAAACAAGAGACGAAGAAATGGAAACAAAGCCTAGGGTTTACTACATAAAATACCATACTCATCCTAAAAACAAACTAAGACTGAGTTTAAAGGAAAAAATAAACACGAAGTTGAAGGAGACAATGATTCAAAGGAGAATCTCTCCTCTCACTTATTCTTGCAAAACTGGTGCGAGAGTGTGAGGAAGTGGATTTTGAGGAGGAATATGTAGGAGCTACAGGTGGGTGGAGCTTCGCTACAAGTGTATTAGCAAATGGATGAATAGGTTGGCTCGGCTACTAAGTCATGGTCGTATAAGGAACACCATGTGTTCGCGGGTGTATGGAAAGTATTGCCCTGGCAGATGTATGAGCCTCCTATTTTTTTTTAATATTTTACTCGCAAAACTAAACACAGAGTTTGGTATGTACAACAAGCATTTACTTACGAGACAGTCCACTTCTAAATCTAGAAATCATTTTTTCTTTATATTTTAAAATTTGTGCAAACCATGGATAGTGAAAGAGGAACAATGAAGCTCAATGCCAAATTCTGCGAATAGGAAAATGAGAGACTAAGTATAATAAAGAAATGAAATGGGTGAGCCATGCACAATTGATACTTTCCATCGGCATTGGCAAGTTGAAGACATTTAATTTACTTTCACACTCCATTAATAAACTTTTAATTCCACTAGGCCTATAAACATACCAAATTCTTTACCTCTGGCTCAAACCAATATCACGACATAAAATCCTAGGGGAGATTATCACGCTGATCTCTTTATTTCTCATTAATGGCTTGCAAGCATATAGCCACCTTGAAAAGGTTGGAAAGTGTGTGAGGGTTGATATAATACCCCTCACCTTCGTTTCACCTTGATATGCTATCCATGAGAAGGATCCCGAAGAATCCAGTTCTCCACTTGCACCCCATTTGGGGATCTCTGATTCATGACTTGGTTGGGATCATTGCTATCTCTAACATCATGATCCAGGATGTGCTTCATATTGTCCATCTCTTCTCTAAGGTCTCGTGAAGGCCATATAGAATCCAAATTACTTCCAATATTTGAACATCTCCAATTAGCTAAGAAATATTCTTCTTTATTTCCATCTCTCCTGACATGAGAAGGAATGATGTATTCATACAAGCCAAGATCCCCTATGTTTTGCACCAAGTGGGCTATCCTCTAACTGTGACTGATCTTCTCACTACTAGATCCGTGATTCAATTTTTTAATGGTTGCAATCACTAAGTTAGAGTCACCTTCTATCACCAATTTCCTATAGCCTTCTCTTTTAGCTATTAGTAGGCCTTTCAAAACAACATTAAATTCTACCTCATTATTACTAGCATATCCACAATATGCTACATAAATTAATTTGGTGCAATGTTGAGAATCTCTAAATAGGCCCCAAAAACTTGCATCACCAGGGTTCCCTTTGGAGGCATCATCAAATTTAGCTTTATAAATCATTCAAGGGGAGCAGAGTAATAGTTAGGAGAGGGACTAGGAGATATCATGATTTTCCAAGAAGAGGGGGCAATCATTTGTGGTGATAAATTCAAATGGCTTAGGATTTGAGCTTCATGAGGGGAAACTCGCCAGTCATCCGGATGCCATTGATAAACCAAAATTGTTTCTCGTATATTCAGGATAATCCCATTCCATATTTCCTCTTGGGTTATCCATTAGTCTTTAACAATTCTTCATTTCTTTCTTTCCATATAGCCTAGAGGAGAAATCCAATTGATAACCCCCAAGTGCGGTTCAAAACTAGGCTCGAAAAAATTCTTTTTCTCCAATTCTCAATAGATTCCTTGGTGTTATTCTGAACATGGTCCTAGTGGTCAAAGAAGCTATGTAGCTTTCTCCATACTTGGTCAGAAAAGGTACGTGTATTCAAAAGGTGTTCAAAATATTCATTCTAAATTTTTCTAGAATGAATTTCTCTTTCTAATGTTTCCCATTGATTTGTTGCTAGTGGGTTTATCCAATCCTATGGACTTTTCCATGTTCTCCACATTGGGTCATTTTGCGTGGGGCTCTAGAATTGATCCATCGAGTTACAGTTTTAGCTACTCATATAGAGGAAGATATCTCCCAAGTCCTATTTGCTAAACAACTTCCCTCTTTTCTACCATGCATCTTGCTAGAAAATGGCACTTTTTCCATCCCTGATCTCCCAAAATATATGGGTTTTTATGAGATTTGTATTGTTTGACGCCAAATTCCAGGTTGAAGAACCATTTGGTGTATCTAAGTGTCTTAATTTTCCTTCTGATGAGGTAGGCATTCTATATTTCCTGCTCCATATATTCTTCCACAAATCTAGGCCAAACTTTAACCATCTCCACCACAATTTAGCACCCAGAACTTGGTTGAGAATCAATGGATCTTTGAGGCCTAAGCCACCTACCAATTTGGGTTTTGTAACATTGGCCCAGGAAACTAGGGCCCATTTCTTAGCCTTCTGGGAACCTCTCCACTAGAAGTTCCTAAAAGTATTTGTCATGGAATGACACACTGATTTGGGAGTAGCCATGCCTAAAATCTACTATATAAGAATGGATTGTAAAACGGTTTTCAATAGGGTCACTCTACCAACGATATTAAGGGATTTGAAGGCCCAAAAACTCAACTTTGATTTGATTTTCTAAAGAACATATTTCCAACAAGCATTCCTTAAATAATTCACAACCAAAGGCATACCAAGATATTTAATAGGCATGGTTCCAATACCATAACCAAGGGATCAATCTAAGAAGGATTGGGTAGCAATCAGAGTATTAAAAATAAAATGTTTGATTTACCATTATTTATCATGTTTATAAAGGCCTACATGAACTCATGAAGGATATCTTTAGCCTTTCTTACTTCACAAAAGGAGAATTTACAAAACAACATGATATCATCCACAAATTTCTGATGAGTGAAAGGGAGGTCATCACCCCATACATAAAGGCCTTTAAATAGGGAGGAATAGGAGGAAAATTTGATATACCTACCCAGGACCTTAGCTCAAAGGATGAAAATGAAGGGAGACAAAGGATCTCCTTGTCAAATACCTCTAGCATGGTTAAAGGATTTAGAACGGGATCCATTGAGTGAGATTGAAAAGATTGGAGTTGAGGTTAGAGAGGAGACTCAGTTGATCCATAAGCAAGATCGAAAAGACTGGAGTTGAGATGAGAGAGGAGACCCAGTTGATCCATATGGAATCAAAACCATATGCCTTCAAGATACTGAGGAGATAAGGACAGTTGAGGTGGTCATAGGCTTGATCAACATTCTAGGAGTTTTTAGTTGTTTAAGAGAGTGAACAACTTCCTAGGAGGTGATAATTCCATCAAGAATTTGATGGCCTTCAACAAAGCCAATTTGTTCCAGGGATATGAGGCTAGGAAAAAGAGGTTTTAGCCTTTTCACCATAACAATGGAGATTATTTTATAAATAACATTACATAGGGAGACAGGTCTAAAACCCTAAGGATCTTTCGACTGGGCCGATTTAGGGATTAACAAAATAAAAGTAGAATTGAGACTAGGGTGTACATTTTGAATGCTTCAAGATTCTTCTACCACGTCCAGGATATCATGTCCAATGAAGCTCCAAGCAGCTTGGAAGAATTTTGTTGTAAATTCATTTGGCCTCAGAGCTTTATTTCTGGACAAAACTTTGACAACTTCCTCTATTTCCTCTAAAGTCACTACCCTCATCAAAGAAATTTTTTGGTCCTTATTGAATAAGTGGGGAATATGATGAGTTATTCTTTGTATTGCCTCCAAACGATATTAAGCAGGCTCCGAAAGCAGGGTTTGAAAATGATCCACCAAGAGATCCTCCATCACCTCATGCTGAGTAAGACGAGTTCCCGTAACATCCTTCAAGGAAAAGATTCGATCATAACCTTGTGGGAACATCTTGTGTTTCTCTCACTTCCCTAAGCCACTGAATCTGGGATTTTTGCTTCTAGAGGATTTCTCCTGTTTCCTCCTTTCCTCGATTAGATTCAAGGCTTGGCCTTCTTCCAACACAAACTCCTCAGATCATCCTTCTATACTTATTTTTCGTTGGATCCCATGAATTCACTATTGAAGACATCGTTGCTCCTTCATGATATTCCTAGACTCTGCTTGGTTCCAATGTTTTATCTGTTGTTTGAGATATTTCAGTTTGAGTTGGAAGGTATGCATGTGGTTCCTACCTTGCACTATACTGGATGTCCACCAATTTTCCATTTTACCCAGGAAATAGGGATCCTTGAGCCAAAATGAATCAAAATGGAAGGGATTATTTTTAAGTGCCAACTTTATATCTATTTCCATCCCGGTCAACCAATGATCTGACCCTAAACAGGGGAGGATTGATGCTTCAAAGAAGATATCCCGGATCATCAATTATTCAGAGACTAGAAATATGTCTAGGCGCTAAGCAACTTGTTGAGAGCCCCCTCGTCAATTGTTCCATGTATATATTCCATTATTGGTTTGAGTTTCAACTAGCTTCAGCTCCATAATCAATTCCCTAAACGCTTCCATTTCTGAATCCATTCTGCTTATCTAACCCTTTTTCTCATCAAGGGAGGAAATTAGATTAAAATCATCACTTATGATCCAAATCTCCTTGGACAATATACTTCCAAGCTTTCCTATATTCTAAAGGAAAGCCCCTTTTTCTCCCAAAAAATGGGGGGCATAAACAACTGATAATAACACCCAATCACAGGTTCCTATATGCCTGAATTCCCCAGACAAAATTCGTGGAAAGCTCACCCAATCTTTAAAAATTACCTCTAGTGGATTCCAGAGTATAGCTAAACCTCCCACACCTCCTATGGAATCTAAATCCATAACCTCATAAGGAGGTTTTATTCCTCGAACTATTACTTTCGACTGATACACAAATACTTTAGTTTCCTGAAGCATCATAATATTCAACTTTTCATGTTTAATTATTTCCTTAAGATATCGTTGTTTGCCTCGGTTGTTGAGGCCTCTCACATTCTAGGAATTATCATTGCACAAATTTATTAATTTTGTGGAATACTGTTGACGGTGGTACCACCCTACCTTTTGCCATTCGTTCAAAAGCTTCTTGAGATCTTGTTCCTCTATACTAAGCTCTTCTTGTGTTCCATCAATCTCCATGTTTTCCTGATCCTTTGGGATTTCATCATCCTCTCGAGCCATGGGCTCTTCCTTCACTTTCATTTTTGGTTTTTTGACTCCTTTGGGTGGAACCCTAGCATTTTTAGTGTTCGTATAGTGGCTTGAGTTCCTTGTATTCTTGTTTTCATCCATAAATACCTCATATATGTTGCTATGGGTTTGACTCTTTCACTGTGTTTGTTGAGTTGATGGCGGTGATGACTTTGCAGTCCTATTTTTATTAGTTACCTCTTGAAAACCCTCTTGGTCATATTGTGGCTTGGGATTATCCTTGAGGGTTTCCGGATCTACTGATCCCATTTGATGAAGAGGGAAATCTATAAACAAATGCCCATATTCATGGGATTTTTGACAGTGAAACAGGATGTGTTCATAATCTAGGGGTTGTTACCAAACCTCATCTTGATATTCCAACTCAATGAATTCTAGGAGGGGTTCAGTGATGTTCATATAGACACAAATTCATGCATATGAAGTTTAGCAACCCCGACGAGTTGAATCAACTACTTTAACAAACCTGTCAATGGAATTACCTATTCCTTCTAGTTTTTCTGGATCCCGGAAATCCACTGGAAGAGAAAATAGACTCACCCATACCGGGGTTGCCATAAATTTTTATTGATCTAGTAATGCATGAAGAGACCAACATTATAGAAGAAATAGGGCCCATTTTCAAAAACCCTTTCTTTATCCTCCAAACTAGTGAATATCACTATAAGGAATCCTCTAGCACCCAGTTTCAGGTCAATATGTCCTTTCAGCTACCATTTCAATTGGATCCGTTTGACATGATGCCAATAAATTTATAGATCAAGGCATGATACTTCATAAAATTGCAGTAGTTTTTGAGTTTATTACTTGGGATCACAAATATTTGTTTTTTTGCTACTCGTGGTAGGCATTGTCCCTTGATCCACTCTTGCCAATGTGCCCCCATAACTAGATCTCCATTGTTTCCATCCTCTTTGTTGGTCACTATTGAAGTCCCTCCCTTACTACTTGATTCCCTTGCTATAACATTTCAATAGGAGGGGATCTCTCCCCTCCCAACTGGTTCACTCATATGATTTGGCAAATCTCTGATTGAAAGTGACACCTAGGGTTGAAGGATTGACTTGTAGAGAATTTTTCAGATATGGAAGGTCAAAACCCTAACAGAGCTCCTCATTCCTTTGAAATTGTTATACATAAATATATGTATATATGAGTTAAATAAAAGAAAAGAAAAATTATATATATATATAATATATATATATATATATATATATATATATATATATATATATATATATATATATTATATATATATATATATATATATATATATAATTATAATTTACCTATTTGCATTTTTTGAAAAGTTATGAATAATAATTTAATTTAATTTAAATATTTTATAAATAAATTAAATTATATATTTGAGAATATATATAATTACACTAAAATTATAGTTTATAACATATTATAATAATTTAATTATATATGAAAAAGACAAAATAATTCAGAAATTCCCTACTTGTCACATCTATTCAAAAGTCACTATCTTGGCAATCATTTTAGAAAGCAATTGAAATTTTAATTGCCATTCTTATAATTTGACTCTAGCCATTTTTGTTTAATTTGATTATACCTATTGACAAGTTGAATTAAAATGTTGGATGGCATGAAGGCCGCAACTGTAGAGATTATAATGCATTCTTCATGTAATTCATGTCAGCTGAAATATTTCCAAAAGAAGTTTCTCTTTTAGAATTTGGAGGACAGGCATTAAGTTCATGCTAGCTCTCTTTTTTAGTATTTTTTTATGCCACTCATTGTAAGTAAAACATGCAGTTTTTGTTACTCATAAACAAAGTCACAGTGGATGTAGTAATTATTCGAGATAATTAACTTTTTGGTCCTCTGGTCCCATGTTTATGTATCATTGTTGCATTCATGGTTAATCATAAAGAAAGATATGGCAAGTTTAGTAATTATTCAAGCCAATTGAATTGTTGTCCTCTACTTCCAAATCTGTGTATCAAAACTCTTACAATTAAAGTCATTGAAAGTCGTGCAACAAAAACTTTGCATAACAAAGCTCTCAAAGTGGCATTATGATGCCATAAGTGTTAGTGCAGAGCTCCTCACTCTAGTCTAGTTGTTTAATGAAAATCTCTTTGATGAAAACTTATATGCACTAGAGATATAGTTGGCAATTAGGCTACATTGTCAAGGTTAAGTGAAACAATTTATAGAGGTGTATCTACTATCACGTCGCGTGGGTCCAACAATCCGAGGTGTCTCTACTATCATGTTGCATGGGTCCAACAATATGAGGTGTCCTTACTGTCATGTCACGTGGGTTTAGAAATCCATCCTATTGTTGTGTGTTGTTTGTTTTCTAGTATTTTGTATTCTCTAGTATTATATTGTGTGGAGCTAAGTTATTTGGTTACCAGTTCTAATAATTTTCCACCATTAGGATTTAACATCTTTGTGCTTTGGAATTTGGTATGATGAGCTTTATAAGAGGGAGGTTTGATTTAGAGATGGGTGCAAGGGAACTTCTGGCACCATCACAGGTCCCTACAAATGTTTGTGTTTTAATAATTTAATTTTAAATTAGTGTTGTGCAAAAGTTCATTATGTAGAGGTCCTTGTGAAAAATTTCATTGTGTGGAGGACCTCCTCACAATGAACCTTTTGTTAGGACGACAACCAATCTTCTGCACAAGGACCTCCACACAATGAACTTCCGCACAATACTAATGTAAAATTAAATGCGAATGACATAATCTCATATGCTTTGTATTTGATTAGTTCCCTTAGTTCCAATTCTCTTCTCCTTCATGATGCAAAAGGGTGAATCCTTTTATTCATAAAATGTTTAAATCACAACCAAATTAAAACTCATAATTAGTGGAAATGAATAACATATTGAGCTCCACTTTAGTCCATGCTAATTTGGAAAGCTTGAGAATTTTTTGGATGACATTATTGGCATAATAGCTAGTATGAAAAGCTTGCAAATTTGTTGGATGATGCCATTGACATAATGGAGGAATGTCAAGATGCTAAGAACTTTTGCAACACAATATTCCACAACTATATGATGGGTGGTAAGATTAAGAAGTTAAATGATAGAATACAAAAGATGAACTCCTAATAAGATAAAGATTCCATAGTAAATATTTTATATACACCTCCCCATTGTATTCTACATTTTTTTAGGGTTTCTCATTTTCTCAATGTGTTTGTGTATTTGGGAATACATATCAAGATCAACAACTGTCCATAGATGTTGGGGTTTAACCCAAATGTCTTCCAGGGAGAAAACAAAATAAATGTGGGTAAAGAAACATGTATAGAATCATGAAGTCCATACCATAATTTTTGTTCTTGTTTTTTCTTTAGATCTTGCTTGCAGGTAAATAAACCTGTTAGCATAAGGTTTGCACCATTCCCTAAAGCTCTACAGGTTATATTTATAAGTTGATTATTCAATGTTATGGTTATGTAAAGGGCCTATATTTTTTTTTTTTTTTTGTGTAAATTGCTAAATAAGCCTAGGGACATGTCAAAACAAGTCATTTCACCTAACCCTAAGCTTACCTATTTTTTGCAGTGAAATTAGCCTATCACAAGCCTACATATGACGCTACAAAATATTTTCGTAGCCCTCACCAAAACCTATCATTTCAACTCCCTAAGTGGTTTTTCACAAATCCCTATCCATTTTCATCCATGATGTGATATCTAGCTACATTTTGAAGTCCTAGAAATAATTTTAAACTCAAACCATAAAAATGCCCAGTTTGTGCTAAATGGTAATTTCCAACAAACACAAAAAATTGTTTACAGTGCGCAGGAAGGTTCTAGAATTGTTTGCATCATCCGACTAGGGGAATTCAAGGTTGTGGAAATATTTGCAGTGTCATAAACATTTTCAAAATGGGAAGATCAGGTCATGTGAAGCGTTTTTAGCTCGATGGAATGTATTTTGAATTTTATCCAAAAGTGTTGTCATTGTTCTGAAATGTAGACTGGGAATCAATATTCTAGCACTTAAATGGACACAACTTGAGTTGGTGTCATGAATTCATACACTCTTTTGATGGAAGTACATCATGAATTAGAACCCTACAGTTTCTAGTCACCGAGGAATCCATTGTAGAGGCCACTGGTTTGTCAACTGACGGTGAGAGATGATTTTCAAAATAGATATTACAGAATGTAGACCTAAACCTTTTCTTGAAGGAAGACTGTTAGATATAAAACTGGAATGTAGGAGTCCTCCAGAACATGCTGAACCTCAAAAGGTCTAACACCTTCAGGACTATGCAACTCTTCTTCACCTGTGAAGGTAGGTACTCTAAAGCTTATTTATATCAATTTTTTGTGTCATTTAGCAGGTTTTAGTAAGACGAATTTTCCCTATTTTCTTCATCAAAGTTTGTTGAAGATGTCTTCCAAAGCTAGAACAATACCTAAGCTATGAACTCATGACATTTTTCATCACGACCTGATAAAAATACTATATACTCAAGGGTTAAACAAGAAGGTGGAACAATTGAGACAAAGAAACATGAGACAACCTGCATCCAGAAGGACAAGGAGAGGTCAAACTGAATTTTCTAGCAAAACCCTAGCTCAGGAAACAAAGGGAGAGCCTAGCCATATCCCTGTTGAATAACATGTTAAAAACCATGTAAAGCAACCAAAGGTTAGGGTCTATGAGAGGAGAACAAGAAGATAGAAAAATTTAATGTTAGAAGGAGGAGGTAAAGCACACAAAAAAATAAATGAGAAAGGGAAATAGAAAATGGAAACAAGGGACAAAGAAATGGAAACAAAGCCTAGGGTTTGCTACATAAAACACCATACTCATCCTAAAAACAAACTAAGACTGAGTTTAAAGGATAAAATAAACACGAAGTTGAAGGAGACAATGATTCTTGATGAAGATGAAGAGATTGTGGAAGTTTCAAAGGGCAGAAAGAAGGCCACCAATCAGAGGAAAACAAAGTATGCAAACAAAAAAGGGAAAGAAACCATAAACTCTGGAAAAACCATATAGAAGGTTACTAGAAGGATGACAAGAATCCAAGACAAGTTAGACCTCCTTACTCAAGCTGCACAAGCTATGTAGAAATGATCAATTTACCTTATTGGTAGAAAAATATACACAACCCTAATTTTGTCGAAAAATCCGAATTATACCTCAACATTTTTACATGCTCCAATTTAATCTATTTGATAGTCAATTTATTTTCGATATGCTATGGTAATATGTCAACGGGTTTTTGTGACTGAGGGAGTGAAAAGAATACGATTCAATACAAGGAAAAAGAGCCTTAAAAGGAGCAAGCTGTTACATAGGGCAGTTGCACACTTTCATCAAAATTTACAGGTTCATGTACTAGTTTTGATACCAAGAGGGAATACGAGTTGCAGTTCTAGATATCAAGCTTACAAGGGAGTGAACAGTTCTAGATCATACAATACAACTATGAATCATCCTTATTCCAGAAGAATAACATGAGATACGTGCAACACTTTCTAAAGATACTTTTACCAATGTTATGTGCCAAATAAAGATCCGAATAACTAAAAGAATAGGATTTTGATTATGTTTTGTTAATTAAATCCTCAGATATTGTAAATATTTTACAGTTATTGCTACGAGACTTTGTGGATCTTACATTTTATGTATTTTCACTATATTATTTATCAGAAAGGAGGAAAAAAGGTTGGATTTTGATGAAAAGATAGTTATTGTCTGTGTGTTTTGAAAGCTTTATTAATTTAGAATTTTCCAAGATGAGAAGATTTTAATCATTTACATAAAGATTCATGTGATGGTATCCCTTAGTCTGTATTTTCTACATATTTCCCTATTTCTCCCCTTTGTAATTTCATTTGAATGTATTGTCTTCTGATATTTGATACATGTTGCATAATTCATCCTTCTTTTTAATGCTCTGTCTTGTAGATTCAAATATTTGCACTCTTATCTTCTAAAACTACTTTAGGAATCATCTCTTATTCCCTACTGTAGTGGATTATTTTTCTATTTTCCTCTTTCAGCTAATGATGACTTGAAATGTCTAAGATGCACCATATACCTTTCCTTTGTTAATCCATGATCATACAACCAGTATTTGGTAAGTAGCCTTTAACCCTAGATTGTTGACTCTAGTGCCCAATTGATTCGGATTTAAACAGGAACGCAACAAATTACAGAGATAACCATATACACAAAGATGCAACGGAAATAATACTTCATTTCATTAATGGAAAATACTGAAACATGCTTACAATCAGAAATGGAAA
>APFE030657224.1:8822-33417 GCA_000404065.3 Pinus taeda
ATTTACATTCACTGCTGTGTGAAAACAAAACTTACAGGGATTTACAGATTTACCTTTTCACCTGTGTGAAACAATTCATGGATTTGAAACAAAATATCCTTGGTTTTCTTCAATTACTTCTCCTCCTGCACTGCTGTGCAACCTTTACATTTCTTACATTACAAAAAAAAGTTTACTATGCTGCTTCACTTTCTTTTACATTTCAAACCAAAAACATTTATGCACTTCTGTGCGTTCCTCCCCTGCAATACAAAAATTTTTACTCTGTGGTTTCCATGGTTTTTCTTCGCTGCAGCGAACTCCCTTGTTTCTATTTTTTATGCGATCCACACTTTACATTTTTGATCCCCGTGTGTAATACAAAAAATACGACTACAATGGAGTCAACGCTCCTATTAAAACATATGTAAAAAAATAAATAAAAAAAACTTACAATACGTTTTCGCCCATACTTCGTATTAACCCGCCGTAAGAAACATTAAAAAACATTACCAAAAATATGACAATGTATTAACTTAGGTATGGGACGGTCCATGCTGCATTTAATTTATCAGGCTCGTATGTACTTTGGAGAGTTTAACCTGCGGAGACCTTTCCTTGAATCGAACGGCGGAGGTTGCATATCGGAACACCTTTCTCATGGTACTTTACACCAAAGTTGCACTGTGGTAAATCGACGGACGTAAATGCTGGAGGTAATCGGACGAGGGAAATCAATATCGGAAGGGGTGAGTTGACTGAGTGTTACCTTCCGAAAAGTGTCAGGTGATGATGTCACGCCTGTCCACATGTCAGCGTCCGAGCACCATCATACGGAAACCACTTTTGCCAAAGAGCGGTGCGATGGCTTCCGGGCGGTTTAGGTTTGCTGCTAGGTGGTTTCGGGGGTTGAACGGTCAGCGTTGAATGCTGGCCCGCGTGCAGGGAAATTATAACTTCAACACAAGAGTTGTTTTTTCTTTCTTAAACTTACTGAACAAAAGAAATATGAGCATGTGTATTCTTTTATATATAGGAAGCATTTACTGGGTGAAGGCATCTTCTTTTCTCACCTTTACTTTAAAGACGACATTTTTTACTTTCTTAAATTTACTTAAAAAAAAAAAAATTAAAAAATTATGAGCAAGCGTATCCCTTTATATATAGGAAGGCATTTCCAAATAGTCTTTTTAATACCGAGTTACAAGTTCTTAATAATATTAATTTACCTGATTGATCTTTTTAATACCGAGTTACAAGTTCTTGATAATATTAATTTACGTGATTGACTTAGGAGTTCTTGTACTCAATTTTATTGTGGGATATTGCAAAATATTTCACTAGGAGAATGAATTGTTTAAATGTGAATATTTTGTTAAAAGTCGGTTTTGATATTTTGCGAGTGGTTTATAAGGGGTAGGTTTTTATTTGTGTTAGATGCTTTTGGGTCTTGGGCAGTGAGTTTATTTCCTTACTTTCAAGAAAGACGAGCTCTTAGCCAACCAGTGTTAGAGCATACTCCAAACCCAACATGGAACTATTATTTGTAAATTTTAGGTAAAAATTTGTTATATTATAATTTAAAAAAAAATAATAATAGAGTAAATTAATTTTTTAATAAGTTTTTATGAGTAGCTTATTTCGCTGAAGCACCCCTAAATTATTTGAGTCATGAAAGACTAGTTCTAAGGAAACATGTTAAGTGCTCAAGCAAGACATCTAACAAGAGTAAAACCCTGTACCTTTATAGACCACTAACTCGGTAATTGGTGATTATTCCATGATGGGACCAGCCCAACACTTTACAAGGGAAATGATTTTGTAATGTTTATTTGTTTGATTGAATGATATGGTGGTGATTTCACCTGGATGAAAAGCACATCGGATATTTTGGGTTTTAATTTAGGTGACATTCAATTAAGCAATAATGAAAGGTACTTGCCAGTTTGTATTTCCCGCTCAACCCTATGCTTGTTCCCTTTGTTCGTTGGCCTTTTTGGTCATTTGTTGTTGTCCATCGAGGGTTTACTCCACAGTGCTCTGCATGGTTTTGGTGGGAAGCTATGCTAAAAGTCCTGGGCGCGCCTCTGGTTGCTCTTTTCTATGAATGTCTTGGTTTTTAATCCTTGGTTCGATGATAGTTGTGGTATGATAGTTGTGGTTCGTCTTGGGTAAGGACCTCAGTTGTGTTTTGGTTTCCTTCTGCCGTGGGCGCCGTATGTCAACTCATGCACTGGTATTGCTCATTCTGGTTGGCAACTCAATGTTTGCTTGTTTCCAGGTTCGGCTCGATGGCTTTCTTCCGTCTCCAGCTTAACACACAGGTAATTTCTCTTTCTTTGTTTCAACTTATGGGTTTTTCCCACAGTTCCTGACCTAGGCTGCTCCTTTGTCTTCACAATCAGTCGGAGCTGTTGGTGGAATGCAGGTCTTTGGTCTCACTGCAAATTCCCAGGGAAGACGAATGCAACCTTCATTGTTTTGTTTCCTTTTCCAATTCTGTATTTCACTTCTACTGCAATGGGTCTGCTAACACCTGTGTATCATGGGTGTGCAGGTGTCAAGGGTTTGCAGTTGAAGGGTTTGGCCAAATACATCTCGGTCTTGTCTAGTAGGCTTTGCCTCTTCGAATCTCTTTTTGTCTTCGTTCTGGTCTTTAACTCCGCCTTCCGGTTGTATGGGTTTGTCACCCACATTGCTTGTCGAATTTCTCACTATGAGCGATGCTCTACGGCTCTGGAATTCTGGGCTTCCATTGTGTCTTGACTGCAATCTTCTGTTTGCAACTACAATTTCTTTCTAAACCCTCACCTAGGGTTTTGTTGTTCTAGGGTCTATGTGTCTATGTTGTGTATGAATTTGTGGCTGAAACCCTCACGTAAGGTTTATCGTTCATGGTTTGAATGTTCACGGCTTTGTTTTTACAGTTTTGTTATGTAATTGTGATACGTTGGACTTTGCAATTCTTTTGAAAGGAAAATTCTTCAGGGAGATGTAATAATATTAGGTTTGATTTACCTGAATAATGTTCACTGTTTGTTTGCTTTGAATGTGTAGCCGGAACTGCCGTTATGAGCCGGAACTGCCATTATGCTTCTTTAGTTTGCTTGAGATATAATGTATAAATATACATGAACCCTGTAGTTATATTGGCAATTTTATATAGCTGTCAATTTAAATGTATTGTGGAAACTTCTGCCCGACCTATGGGTGTTTGGCCGATACTAAATCCTGGTTGTATCACTCTTGGTTTATTTTCGTTGATTGCTTCGAACAAATTACAACCCTCGTATTGTATCTGCTCCTCGGTCTCGCTATTAGAACTGGTTCATTCTATCAGGAAACAAAAAGAATTTATTTTCAAGAATCTGTATATGGTTAGTTGCATGTTCAGATAGCCATCAATCGGAAAACATGATAAATTACAGTGGACATACAGATGGACAGAACTTTGATAAAGAATTTATTTTCAAGAATCTGTATATGGTTAGTTGCATGTTCAGATAGCCATCAATCGGAAAACATGATAAATTACAGTGGACATACAGATGGACAGAACTTTGATTTCTTTGTTGTTGTTTTTATTTGAGTGCAAGAGGTATTGAATTGAACCCCTACATGATTTTTGTCCTGTTACATTTATAGGTTTCCTGTTCCAGTTAATGAAACTATAGAGTTGCTTTTCAGTTACACATTTTTACAGTTACTTGGTTACTAGTCATTCTTTCTATCTTATGACAAGATTTTCCCTTGAAATACATTTGTCTTTTTCCTTTTAAAATATTAGGACAATCATTAATTCCTGACTTGTTAACAAGAGACAAAGAAATAACCCTAACTGATCAACTACAATTAACTAAGTTGGAAATTAAAATAAGAATAAAAGTCCTACCTACTATTCTGTCAACCAACATAATGACTAATAAAAGTAAATTCAACTTCTTCTTTTTTTTGACATGGCAGAGACCGACACCCGATCATGGTGCCTAGACTAATAAAAGTAAATTCAAGTTCTTTTTTTTGACATAGCAGAGACCGACACCCGATCATCCCGATCATGGTGCCTGAGTTGGATGCTCGTGCATCATTCCACTACTAATTTAACAATTGGATTTTGATAAATTTTCTTACTATTTAAATAAATTAAATATTAAAAAAATATAATTAAATTATTATAAAATAAATAAAAATTATTACTAAAATAAAAATTAGTTAAATATCTAATTTATAAAATTTATATAGCGTTGATATAAAAATTATTTAATACCTAATTTATAAATTTATATAACATTGATTTAAGTTGGAAAAAAATTAAATTCTATTTTGAAAAGTAGAAGGGTTTTATTGCATTTAAAAATAATATAAAAATATTTAACGTTTTAAATTTTAAATTTATATTGAAGTGTTTAAAGTAAATATTTCAAATTAATCATAAACTCTAGAATAGAGTGTTTATTTTTTTTTTAATTTTTACCCTATAATACCGAGGTGGTTTTTAGCGGCTTCTCCAATACCAAGAGAAATGAATTTGCAAATAGCATGTGCGTATTATCTTACAATTGCTTCCTTCTCAATTAAATGAATGCAACACCTTTTCAACCATTAATGATTGTTTGCTATCATGAATGGACTCAGTGCAAAGAATGTAACCATAAAGCAATGCCAGGAAAATAAAAAGGAAAGTTAATATAAATTTTTAATTGTTCTCATTGCATTAAATGGCTATAGGTAAAATAACAGTTACAGAAAAACTTGTGTAAAAATCACAATAAGGATAATAAGGATAAAATTCTATGGAGTTGTCATAGTTGTCAATAAGGATAATAAGGATAAAATTTTATGGAGTTGTCATAGTTGTTTTTCAGGCAGGGATTTTACCTCTCTGGAAAATCATATTTCAATCGTATTTTTACATTATACAGTCACATCATGTCACTTCATCAGCCGTCAAATTGTGGGAATAAACTGTCATCCTCCAAAATTGCGCCATCATGCTACGCCGTAGGATTAGAACGCAGTCCGGGTGCGTGAAACCTACTTCCCCAACCACTATACTATGCACCTCAAGTGCATAAGTTGTCATAGTTGTTGTTATGTTTGTTTGTTTATTTGTTTTTTTGTGTGGGTGGTTCAATTTTATTTTGATAGTCATGTGGGATCTGCAATTTTATTTTTGAGGTAAGATGTTATTAACTTTTTGACATTTTGATTTTTATATAAATTTTTTAAAGTTGATTAGGTTGTTTGGTATATTTATTTTGAAAAAAGATTTTAAATTTTTAATTGAATTAAAATAATTATTAGATAAATGGTAGAAATTAATTCTCCACGAAATTGAAGAATATTTTTAGTAATAATCATAAATTAAAAGTTGAAATTTATTTCAAAATAATTATGTCATTTTTATTTTGTTAATCATTACAATTAACTAAAAAAATATCATACTAACATGAGTAATGGTTTTTTGGGCATGTGGTATTAGTAAGTCATGGTATTGTAATAAAGTCTATTTCCAAATTAACATTTTATATGATGATGTAAAAGTGAATCTACATATTTAAAAATCTTATTACATGTTTCCTTACATATATATAGGTTTAACTCATATATTAATTATTTTAACAACACCAACAATATTAATAATATAATTCAATTCATTTTTATTATTTTTGGTGAAGGCTTCTTATTTCAACTTAAGGTGGATGAGGATTTGTTGACTTTTTACTTTATTTTTTAAATTGAGTGCCTAGATTGATTGTCAAGGGAATATGCTCAAAATATGTTTTGTATGAATGTTTATCAACGAGTGTGTTACAAAGTTTGTAAGGTTGCATTGGCTTTTAATAAATTAAAAAAATATATATTCTTGCCACCTTGCTCCTGTAAACCAATTTCCTAGGGATTTTCAAAACATACCTAACTTTAGAAACATTGCCTTATATCTTAATTGTAAAGGACATAAACTTCTCCACACTTATGTTTTTATCATGACCGGAAATTCTTAAAGGTTAAGTAAAATCAAAGTTCATAAATTTTTTTATTGTAATAATTTTTTTTTTATACATTTATGAATGGTAGATACAAATAAAACCTTTGACTATATCAACTACGTTAACATTTTTAATATAATTGTCTTAATTATATCTTGACAATATAATATATATCATAAAATAAGTATTTTTAATATCTATAATAATATTAATTTATATGGTTAAATAAAATATTATTAAAATTACAAATAAATTTAAAAAAGAATATACACCAAACCTAATAAAAATAAAAATCAATAAATTAATAAAATAACAATTAAATAAATTATGAATATTTAAAAAATATTTAAAAAATTTTATATCTATGATGATAGGTATGATAATGGGAAGATATATTGTTTAGACTATCTATAATAAACGAGTGAACTATGAAAACTTATCTTTCCATTGTACGGGACATTGCATACATCTCCTGAAATTATGATTTATTTGTATTATACAGATGGTTTGTCCATGCGTGAATTATTTTTGGGAATACCTGTTTATATAACTTAATATTCAATGGGAGTGTGTCATATAATAAGTTGAATTTATGATTGTTTAGTGAAAGCAATCGGAATTTTTTTTTTTTTTTTTTTTTTTTTTTTTTTTTTTTTTTTTTTTTAAATAATAATAATATAATTATATATATATATATATATATATTATTTAAATATTAAAATTTTTAATTTAAAAAAATAGTTTTGGAGAGTGTTTTTAGGTTTTTTGGTTTGGTTCAAGAATAATGGAGGTGATGTTGTAAAAAGAATTTTACACTTTGTTTGGATGTGATGGCTTTTGGCATGGTGTGGCCATTCCCATCTCAGGTTTGGACCTGATTTGTTTTCTTTGTGGCTTTTCTCGTCAAGACACAAGTAACTCTATTTGTAGCAACGCATATATTTGAAGGAAGTGAGTTTTGGTTATGGCTTCCGTCATTTCCCCATTGGTTGGACTCCGGTTTGTTTTAACTTTCGCTCACATATTAAAGGATGGTTCACTCCCGATGGCTCATACTTTTTGGCACAAGTGCAACAGCGGAGGTTCCTATTATATACACTTGGTTTTTCAGACAAATGCACATGTCAGGGCTATTGGATCGACATGAGGGAGCAATTATATTTAAATATGTATTGTTCCTATATAAATATTCATGCCTCTATTATGGGTGTTGTTCTGTCATAGGATTCAAGTGTTCCCTCTTTGTATCCTCTGTACACACTTATGGGTCAGACAGAGATGAAGAGGGTTGATAGATATGGGACATACAGGGCTATAGAGCCGCACACTACAGATAATCACCCTCTTGGGATAGGGTCTGCCGTCAATCCGTGTCGGGAGCAAATTTTCTCCTTCCATATCTATATAAAAAGCTTTCATGGGTAGTCTACCCTCTTTTGGGTTGATGCCTCTGATAATTTGCTTTCCCTTAAACAAAGCATCGAGAAAAAATGGTTTATTCTTGTTGAGTCTCAAATTCTCATTTATGAATGGATTATATCACAAGACCATTCACAGATCCAAGACCGTGGCATCAACAAGAATTCAACCATTATCCTAAACCCGCGTTTGCGGAGGGGTGCTCTGGGTGACAAGCTACAAAAATGGATCACATCATGCAAGAATGCAACCAAGGGAAAGTCTACCTTCCCTATAGGTCTTCCTCAAAAGAGCACTGAACCAAAGATCCAAAATAACCCTGGGCCATACATTGTTGAACAATTGGAGAATGATCTTGTCATGGATATAAATCACATAGAAGTAAATGCTCTCACCTCTGCTCTCAAATCAAAAGCTATCATTTGTAGATTTAATAGTTTTTGGCCCAAAATCTAGGCTCTTCATTAATGGATTTTAACCCTCTGGATGCAAAATTGTGACATTTATCTATGCTCAAAAGGATTCTTTATTGTACAGTTTGACACAAAAAATGGACATGGTATTAAATGATGGACCATGGTTTTGGGGTAATGCAAGTCTCTTCATTACACCGTGGTTCACATATTTCGATGCTACTACTATGGTACTATCTACTATGTTGGTTTGGGTGAGACTCCCAAATCTTCCTCTACCTTTCTGACATCCAAAGGTTATGGAGGATATTTTTAACTCACTTGAGAAATTTAAGAAGATTGACAATGGAAGGATTGAGAAATGTATCTTTACTTTCGCCAAAATATGTGTAGAGGTGGGCCTCAGTAAAGGTCTCCCTGGCCATAATCAAATGAAACATCAAGACTTCTGCTGGAATCAAGTTTTAGATGATGAGAACGCATCTTTTAGATGCTGGGAATGTTTTCAGACATGTCATTTACAAAACTCATGTCCCCAAACCAAAACGAATCCAAAAAAGAAGAAGAGGACAATAACTAAGCAAAAAGGTTGGCAATACATTGTGCCTCACTTAACAGAGGATGAGGAGGAGGACATTACGGGAAACTAGCATGTACAAACAAAAGTTTAGGATTAGACTCAACAAGCCTTGCCCACAGTTGGGGACGTGGGGACTCTTGGTATTATCTCTCCCATATAGGAAATGGTTGATGTTGAAACTCATATGGGCATAAAAAAAAAAAAAAAAGAGACAAACTTGGAGGAGGGTATGGGGGGCAATAAACGTGTCCATGTATCTGAAAGTTTAGATTCAGACAGGGAACACCCTCAGCAGACAACCGAAAGTTCTTTGGCTTTCATATTAGTTGGTACTAGTTTGAGGGCTTGGCAACAAGTCCAGAAAAAGAAGGAAAAGCATTGTGGTGCTTCTTGATCTTTCTTACAATTTTCTTTTCTTCCATTTGTTGAAAAAAATTCTCTTTATATATACATATATATTTGGCAAGGTTTTTGGCCTAAATGCCATACCTGTGTTTGAACATTGACAATATAACTCTAAACCACATGGAACATACTTTTTTATAATATATCTCCAAAATGTATTTTTCTTATCATATAATGAAGATACAACTTTCTTTTCCTAAAAAATAAATTTATTTTTTGAAATTTTAACTTAATTTAAAATAATAAGAATCATTCTAAAAAATTAATCAATTTTTTTTTTCATTGATATATTTTATTCACCCATTATATATTTCCCTACCGATTATATATTTCAATGATACCATTTATTTTATCACCATTCAAGAACCCCACTCTGGGGGAACATTATCCCAATTCCTTTCCTCATTGTTAAACACACACATGGCAGCAATAGAATATTAAAGATAAGCAGGAGAGTACATATATTATTCGACAATGATATACATTTATAGTACATTCGTGTGACCATTGGGTTCCACATCCCAAGGTCTCTTGGACTTCCTTAGTCTATTCGGCTTCCACACCAACCCTTAGAGGATTAGGTGTCCAACATTCTCCCCCTTAATCCGAAGGGTTATGTATGAGTCCAAGAAGAGAGCTGTAACACAAAAGTGTGCAAAAATGCATGGCAGCCCTAGGCTGAATGTGCTCTCCGAAATGTTGGTATAAAGGGAGGTGGTTTAAGGATGACCACCAACACTGGAATGCTTAGTGCAATTCCCGGAACTCTTCCAAGTCTGGCATGAAGCTCAGGTCTTTTGCTAGAGGAAGTGCTCCTGATGTTTTGAAGAGGGAAACCTTCAACCAATAAAGGGAGGTCTCACCCCGCATAAAAGGGAGAACCTCAACCTAAAAAGGGAGGTCTCAACTTGTGATGGTTTAAGGATGACCAACAACTCTGGAATGCTTAATGCAATCCCTGGAACTATTCTAAAACTGGCAAGAAGATGAAGTCTTCTGCTAGAGGAAGTGTCCCCAATACTTTGAAGAGGTATCACCAATTGAAGGCATGCTTAAGGGCATATTTGTCTCTGGCTACAACTCTGAATCTGGTTTGGCAGGTTGTGGCTCAGGCTCACTTGATGTGGCTTTGAAGCTTGTAGATGACCATCATTCCCCCCCTGTCAGATATAAGGTGAGATGATGGAGAAAACTCAACTGTAAGACTTTTCAATACTCTAGAACAAGTTTTGACATATGACTGGAAAATCTTCTTGGCTGTTGATGCCCATTGCCAAGAAGCGATCTATCCACGATGAATCTTTGTTCTTGCAAGAGGTTTGTTTTTGAAGCATCTGTTTGAAGAATGACTGGTTTTATGACAATGCTTACATGGATGAAGATCAAAACAGTGATCTTTCAGACGGCCAACTTGATCACAGTGTTGGCATTTCACAATCTGTTTGTGGAAGAGGGGCAGAATCTGGCACAACTGGAGGTGAACTATGATGAAGGAATCTAGCACTCTGAAACTAAATGGGCTTTGAGTAGTCTGGAATGTGAAAGGACACATCCTTGTCAAATCCAAGACCAGTTCTTTGCTTGTTGTGGACAAGCTCTTCCCAAGGTCTGATGATGGGCTTGGGAAGTGCAGATTGAATTTCTGCATCTCCATGTACAACTGCTCCTGAGAGAGGCTTAATGATCTGATCAATTTGTTTCTTATGGGAGCTTGTTTCAATGTTTTGAACAAAAACATGTTCAGAACGCTGACTCCACTTCTGAAATTCTTCTTACTGAAGCTGAGATTCAAGTTCCAAAAATTCTACCTTTTCATGGGTATGCTGCAGACATATTTGAATGTCAAAAAGAGTGGTTTTGTTGATTTTGACTATGTTTTCATCAGTGGACATGATTAGAGTTCCTAATAACTCCAATAATCCATGATTTGTCATTATTCAAACAAATCAAGTCAATAAATGACCACAAATGTAATTGTAAAGGAAGATACCTAGAAATGCAATATTTTTCAAAATGTGCCTACTGATAGGAGGGAAATCCACTGAAGAGAAGGATAATCCCATTACTGATTGAAGACTCCTTAAAATAACCAACACTCCATCAACTTCCAACAAGATAACATTCCACTATGATGTTACCATACTTTTAATGGGATTTTTTATACAAATGTTCAAGTGAATTTAGGTAAAGCAATATCTTCACAGTTTACAGATACCATGAGATTTGATGTCAAAGGCATGTGTGCTGGAATATGAAGAAACTCACACCAAACATACAAAATTCAAGAGGCATAGTCAGTTATTACTTTGGACAAGGTTGACTGGAAACATTCAATCATGTACCAGCATTCAACACCACCTCTCACCAACAACCAGAAGAAGCTCTTCTCACTATCCTCTTTTATACCACCACGCTGCACCGAAGGGTCGCCATGCATTCCCTTTCACGAAACCTAGCTTACATAAAGAATATTAAGCTAATGAATCACATAGACACATCCTTTGTAAAATTCCCTTTGAGCCCTGGTTATTTGGCTCAGCTCTTCAATTCACAGACACATCCTTTATACACTAGAAATACAACACAAATTTAATCCTAGAATTGGCACACAGTCCCAGCAAATGAAGTTACGACAACAATGTGAGCTAGCGCAAAAGCGATCCTGCCTTCCAGTGTCTCTTCAGTGCTCACAGTCATCACAAAAGAAAATAATGGTAGGAGAGGACATGATTTTCTGTTGTTGTCCCTTCAAATGCACCAGCGACAAGAAGAATGAGCTCACGATCATCACATAAGTAGAGAATAATTTACCTTCAGTACCCAAATGCATCCTTCAGCTGAGAAAATTGTCTAGAAATCCATAATGACCACAAATAATCACTCCAAGATGAATTTCATGCTTCTTAAATCTCGGGAATTATTCTTTGGCACAATTATGAAATTCTCGGCACAGTGGTAAAGAAACTCAACCTCTACACTTATGCTTAACTCGTCCTCGTCAAGGGTCCCTAGCTATGCTACAACAACCTTACTTTCCTTTCAAATTCACCTTCTTTCTTGAGAGTTGTAATCTCAGGTTCACTACGCTTCTGCCCAACGATTCTATGCACCAGGCCAATGCAACGGACATGCCAGCATTATGATTATAGGAGTTATGATTATTGCGGGAGTCGAGTGTGGAGGAGGGTCAAAATATGATCAGTGCTTGCATTTTTTAAAACAACACTGAACACAGGATGAAGTGGTTTGGGTAATGCCAACCGAGAGCGGATTTACAGTGCTAATAACCAGGAGTGGATTCAAACAATGGCAGCGTATCACAAAAGAGGCGTGGTATGGAATATCCCGGATGTGCACCGACATACAATATTTGGAGCGATACAATGTTACGAAGCCATGAGCAACTGGTAGACTGGGAGCCCAGGAGTGTAACAATGAGAGCGTTGTATGGTAGCGTGACAGAGGCGTGGATAGAAAGGAAGGAATTGACATGAATTCTTGTATTTCATGGTTGGCATTAGTGACACTGCAAGATAAGTGACAACAATACCTCGTTGATTAGAATCGAAAATTTACATTCTGTTTCATTCAAGACGCTGCTGCTTTTGACAGAGATCTCACAGTTCTATAGTCCACGAACTGATCAATGGCATTCACTTACAGTTTGGAAAGCTATATCCATTCAGAGTTATAGTCTAATGCCCATCCCTACGCTTTCCCCTCCATAAACAAACCTTCGCGAGCTTTGAAACAGAATGCTAATAACGCTTAAGGGAGCAATACAGTGAAGAGATTTCAACACATATTCGTTGTAACTTTTCCATGTCAGGCCAACTGCTTCATTCACCGAAGACATTATGGAAAGGATTGTCAAACTTGCATTATGTAAAGGATTGTCAAACCTGGGTTATATTAGAAAATGCCTCTATTAAAGTGGCGCAACTCCTTCAACGTAGAGCTCAAGAACAGAATTTTAGGAATTAACTGCAGACTACAGAGTTTCTGTAAAGGAAACGCTTCTGACATGGAGTGGAAATGGAAAAACTAACATGCACAGAGAGGCCACAAAACTTGTGGCTCAAATATGAGAAGGATAGGAAATCACCTCCTCTGATACCATGTTAAACACGCACATGCCAGCAACAAAATATTAAAGATAAGCAGGAGAGTACATCTATTATTTGACAATGATATACATTTATAGTACATTCATGTGACCATTGGGTTCCATATCTCAAGGTCTCTTAGACTTCCTTAGTCTATTTGGCTTCCACACCAACCCTTAGAGGATTAGGTGTCCAACATTCATAAGCAATCTAAGAAAAAATAAAAAGTAAAATGATTGTAAAGTGATGTCAAGTTTTTCCATCTTTAACCTTTTTCTTTTAAAATGTTTCGAGTCATAATTTTCCCCTAAATGCTTCATTGCATTTTCTTTGCTAGTAAAATTGATATTTGAAATATATATAAAAAATTATATATATATATATATATATATATATTATTGAAACTTAATATCACTTTATAACATCAAATATCAAAATAATATCAGAGTCGTCATTATTATGTCTTAATAAACTAATTCTATTATATAGTAAATATAATTTATATTTTATATTAAAATGTAAAAAAATAATATCTTTAAAAAAATCGTATTTTATATATTTGTTTGTAATTAATTTTTATCTATGTATTTTCAATTTTCTAATTCAAAAGTGAGTTAGGATTTCAAATTGAAAAACTCGAATTGTTTTACATATTTTTTTAGTTTGAAAAGTGAGGAGAAGAAAATAAGTATTATTAAAATAAGAATTAATTTTTATAAAATTTATAATCAATGAGGGTGATGGGTAATTCCCAAAATTCTTTGAAATGAAAGAGTTTATCACCTTTGTCTCTTGATTAGAGTGACGATTGATAGGATGTTGGAGGTTGAGGAGAAGCTCACCACCATGCCACTTTCCACAACATTTAAGAGAAGGGGTGCTATGATCGTTGTGGTTTAAAGATGATAAGACGCTAACAATTACAATCCACTTCGAGAGGAAAACCTCTTTTTACAATAAATACAAAGAACAAAACAATATTTGGTGATCATAAGACTAGGTCTCCGTAGTATATATATAGGAGACAAAGGATACATTTATATAAAATGGGACCATGAGGGGTTATAGCCTACATAACATTATAACAACAGAAATGTAATCACTCAATATCTAGGGCTTGATAAGGGGTTTTTGCGTTAACATGAGATTTATATAGGGCTTAACATGCCCCCCACCCTTCAAAGCATTGTTGTTCTCAACACTTGCCTATATGTAGGTGTTTCCACATGAAAAATTAATTTTCCCATGTTGCTTATTCCACTAGTAGGTTCTTCCATTGATGAGATACTTAGTAATTGTTCAATTTCTCATCTTATTAGTCCTTGTTTCCAAAATTATTTTTCGTTCTAGTATTATTTTCACTTCTTCATTAATCTCTGACGAAATACTTTAGACTAGAATATTATCACCGATTACCTTCTTTAAGCAAGAAACATAGAAGATTGGATGTACATGTGAAGATGGAGGCAACTCCAATTCACAAGTCATACTTCCAATCGTTTACAACACCTTGTACAAACCATAATACCTTAGAGCTAATTTATTGTCCTTTTCTTGTTTGAGGGACGCCATAATTTAGCCCAAAAATTGTGCTTATCGGAAAACCTAGGTTGTCTGTCAAAAAAGAATGTCGACCTCCTTTTGACTTCACCGAGTTCCTGGGTATCACTGCATACATCCACACTGTCAAAATTGGAAGGCAACGACTGATTAATACTCTGGGTGGAAGGTATACATTCACACTGTCAAACTTAGAAGGCAGTGACCAGTTAATATTTCAAGTGGAAGGTAGGTAGGTGACCATTACTCACCACTTGTCACTCCAAAATGGTTACATCGTGCGCACCCTAGCTCAAATTCGAATTTTCCAACATATCGATCGAAAATTGAAACAGAACAGGGGTTTCTATTACAAGCATTTCCCTTGTTTTCAATCGTTTGGTTTGTGAACTGCTTCAACGATGAGTCACACACAGGATGGCCATTCTCTGTGCCAAAAATTTGGAAATCCTTTTAGAATGGTTGCTTCTAATCAATTGTATGATTATTCTACAAAGTTTAATCAACTATTGAATGCCTATGAGATTTCCTTAAAAAGAAGAATAAAGCAACTCGAACCTAAGATTCTGAAGGACATGTTGATAAATCTGTCGTGGATGCAACAAGCCATGGGTATTTATCTGCTACACACGCGAACCTCCAGACTCTTATTACAGATCTCCAATTCCATGCAACAAAATGGAATGAAAAATGGATGGATGAATACCTGGATGACACTCTAAATCGTTTAGACATTTGTCTTGCATTAAATTTTAAAATTTCAAAGCTTCCAGCTTCTTGTTCATTATGATTTGCATTTGTTGGACACTTCAGATGGAATTTGGTTTAATGAAAATCTCTTCTGTGTTAAAGGTTCTCTCCCACAGATGAAGGGAAAAATGGACCCCAATGGGAAAAATGGTTCAAACTCCCAAAGGAATAGTAAGATTGAAAATTGCATTGTGATATTACTGCATATGAGCAAAATCCTTCAAGTTGGGAAGGTAAATTCATCATCAAAGGGTAGTGTTTTCTTGAGAACGATGTATGGAGTGAAAGAAACAACCATATTTCTCTGCAATGTGGTCGCTTCCGCTCTCGCTGGGCACTCTGGCTCATTAATTGAATTGCATATTCCTGATCAAATTTCATGGTCCACAACATTCATGAGTTTGCTACAAGGGATTATCATACCAATTTTAAACAATAACACAACAAATTATACATATAACCATAAACACAGAGATGCAATAGAAATAAAACTTCATTTCATTAATATCAAAGAACTGAAATATGCTTACATACATAATGGAAATAAAGTAGCTTGGGCCATGGTAGCTTATCTCTAAGAAGAGATGTGGAGGCTACATGCCTCTGAACTGTGTTACAATGAGGCTTGAATGCCTATTTATTATTGAGAAATAATGGGAAAACCTAAACATCCAAAAACCTAACCCTAGGATATGAAACACCAAACTATGGGCACCGTTGGAGTAAATTGGTACATCAACTTCCCAGGGTCGTAACTTTGGCATACGATCTCTATTTGATGCACACAATACCTCGTTAGAAGGATAAATCTAAGGAATACACCTAGGTATAATAATATTTACTTAAAAACTCATTTTTTCACCGGGGATTTTCCAAAAAAACGTCGTTTAGGGCCTCAAAACAGCTCCAGAAGTTCAGGACCCAAAAAACTGCCAAAAATCATAAACTGTACTACAATTAAGGAAACTAAATAAATGAAAGAAACAATAGTGGGGGTACGAGTGGAATAGGTGGGTGCCCAAAAATATCCACCTGGATCATTCCTCCCCCCTTAGGAAGCAATGGTCCCCATTGTGTTGAGTTCCTCCATGAGATGAGGAAACTTCTGCTGAACATGGTCCCTTGTGAGCCACTTGCCCTGGTGAAGGAGTTGGCCTTCTTTGACAACTTGATATAGTTGGATCCTTTTCTATCGAGTGTTCTTGATCTATGTATCCATGACTCGATCAATGTTGGCTTGTTCCATGCAGTATGGGTTTAACTCCATTAGTGTGAGTTGTTCTGCAATGTCAGATGTGTCCAACAATGGTGGAAAGTAGGGCCAAAGGCTGTCCACATTGAACAAGGGGTTAAGACCAAGGAATGGTGGAATACTGAGCTCGAAGGAAGTGTCACCTACTACCTTGGTGATGGTGTATGGCACATATCATAGTGGTTGAAGCTTCCGGTGGGGCTCAGTGAGGCGCTCCTTCTGCAAATGTAACTAAACTTTGTCACCCACTTGGAACTTGTGTGGCACCTGATGCTGATCATCTTGCTACTTGTACTTAGCATTGGCTCTTTCCAATATGTCATGGACCTATTGGCGAATGTGTTAAATGTGCTCAATGAAGTTGCTTTCCTTGTCGGCTTCAGATTGGACATGAGTTGAATCTACCTGAGTAGCTGCAAATGGTATGGCCACATCAATGGGACGTAGTCGCTGGAATCCCAAGCCACCTAAAAGTGGTTGTGGCCTATCGAGCTATGGAGAGGCCAGCTATAGCTGTGCTAGACATAAGGGAGGCTCTCATCCCATGTCCATGGATGTTTTGAGTTGTACATAAGCATAATTTGTACGATCATCCTGTTGACGATCTTTGTCTGACCATCAGTTTGGGGATGGAAATTTGTTGACATAGTGAGCTTGGTGTCCAACATCGACCAAAGAGTGGACCAAAATGCATTGAGGAACCTGTTGTCCCGATCAAATATGATAGACTGTGGGATCCCAAAGTGTACCCACACTCATTCAAAGAAGAGTTTAATGATGGCTTCGAATGTGATATTCTTCTTGCAGGACGCTATAATTGCCATCTTCGTGAATCTGTCAACAACAAAAAAAAAACACAGTGGCCTGACATGTAATCCATGGAGATGGATTCCTAAGGTTAACTAGGGGTAGGAAACGAAGTATAGAGGCATTGCTTCTTGATGGTCGGTTTGGTAATGGTGTAGGTAGTGAAGGATTTGATGTACTTCCCAACATCTTGTCAAAGATTCAGCCAGTATACATACTTTTGTAGTAATTCCACTATTTTCTTGACCCCGAAATGTCCAATGACCTTACTATAGTGCGCTTCCTAAATCATCTTGGCACGCTCGCTTGAAGGAACACAAAGGTGTCCCAAGTGGCATAACAGTGCATCCTGGAGGTGAAAATATCAAACTTGCTGACCCTCCAAATGCGTCTAGTATGTGTGGCCGAATTCTAGGTCACTTTTGTAGAGAAGTGGTCAATTAGAAGTTTTGTGCCCACAAGAGTTAAGCACAGTGGTTAACACCATGATTGGTGGTCGACTGAGGCAATCTGTAACATTATTGGTGTTGCCCTTCTTGTACTTTCTAATCAAATGGAACTATTGCAAGTATGTGGACCACTTCAGATGGTGATGATTACAACTTTCCTTGCGTTTGTATGAACTGCAGGGGTCGGTGGTCTTTGTGGATGACCGTTTCCTTCCCCAAAATGTAATGCTTCCATTTTCGACAAGCCTGTAGAATGGAATACATCTCTTTGTCATAAGTGGGTTACTTTTGGACTGTGTCTGAATGTGTGTCACTGTGATATACCACTGGATGCCCTTGTTGAGTAAGGACCAACCCAATAGCATAGTCAAAGGCATCTATCTCGACCTCAAATGGTTGTTGCAAGTTCAGTAATGTGAGCATTGGTGTAGAGTAGAGGCGATGTTTCAACTCTGCAAATGCCCTCTGTTGAGATTCAGACCAAAAGAAATTTTCTTTCACTCCTCCGTTGGTGACTTGACTCAAGGGCCAAGTGATATGAGAGAACCCCAACACGAACCTGCAGTAGAAATTGGCAAGACCCAAAAAGCTGTGAAGCTTTTTCAAAGTGGTTGGGGTTGTTCAATCCCAAATGACTTGGATCTTGGATGGATCCACATTCACCACCTGTTCATCAATAATGTATCCCAGATACTAAACTTGGGTCATGCCAAAAGTGCATTTCTTCAAATTGGCACACAGCTTGTGTTGCTGTAGTTTTTGGAGAACTTGTTGGATGTGGTGGAGGTGGTCTTCCCAAATCTGGTTGAAGGTGAGGATGTCATCCAAGTATACCACTACAAATGAGTTGGTGAATGGCCATAAGATGTCATCCATCAACCTCATGAAGGTTGTAGGAGAATTTTTCAACCCAAAAGGCATAAACAACCATTCGAAAAGGCCCTTCTTGGCTTTGAAGGAAGTCTTCCACACATCGGAGGGTTTTATTGGTACTTGGTGATATCCAAACTTCAAGTAGATCTTACTGAAACATTTTACTCCCTTGAGTTGGTCTAGAAGGTCATCAATCTATGTGATTAGGTACCTATTCTGGACAGTGATCTTGTTCAGGGCCCGATAGTCGATACAGAGTCTCCAAGTCCCATTCTTCTTTTGTACCAACACGATTTCTCTCCCACAGGGCGATGAACTCGGCCAAATGTGACCTTTGTGAAACAACTCCTAATTCTTCCTCTTGATTTCATCATTTTGCAAAACAGAGTGCTGATAGATTGGTCTATTAGGCAATGACGCACCTGGTTCAGATAGATGGAGTGCTTGACTTGACAATGCAGAGGCACCCTTGTGGGGGAGGTGAAGATGTCCTCGTACTCCTTCACGACCTTGTCCATTTGTTGTGGTCATGCGGAAGGGCCTTGTCTAGAGGTCGTGGCCACCGTCTTCTTCTTTCCCTGAGGGAATATCATCAAGAAAACAAATTTCCCGGTTTTGGAAATGAGATTATTGCATTGTTTTGCAGTAACCAAAGAGATGGGGGTAGGCGATGCTACCTCTGGTATCCTGTACAACTTGTTTCCCAAGGTAACAATAACAGTGTGAGGCCTTGAATCATACACAACATGTCGCTTCCATAAGTATGGTTGGCCTAATAATACATCACAAAAATAAAGAGGAGCAACGTCACATAATACCTCATACATGAAGGGCTTGATGCTGTATGGAAGGCGACACTGTTGGCTAATGCAAAGATCTTGTGCTTGGTGAAGCCACCCGATGGTGTATGGTTGTGGGTGTGTTGTGTTAGATAAGCCCAACCGGTTCACGATCTCTGCTGAAATGAGGTTCTTTTGGATCCTTCTGTTGACAATGAACTGTAGCAAGGAACCCTTTACCCACATCTGAGAGTGAAAGAGGTGTTCCTTCTATGGATCTTCGGGTTCCTCCTTCTGGATATTTGTGGTATAAATGGTGGTGTTGGGCTCCGCATCGGTAATATTCTTCCCTTTGTCATTCCCCTTGTCGAGTTTTGACTCAGAGTTGGAACATGCATCGGATTCGAAAGCCTTCAGCTCGTCCACGAGTGACTACTTGGCCTGACACTCACTTGTGTTGTGAGTGGAGCTCTTATGGAACTCACACCACTTTCCCATGTCCTTCTTCAGCTTCATGGTGTTGTTATTTTCTTATGACTTTAGCGGGTTGGCCTGGGCTGTCGCGCATTAGCTTTGTCCTTTGTTCTGTTGTATGGGAGCACCTGTCCCTTGCTTCAGATTCATAGATCCAAAGTCTTACTTTTTTTGTTTAAGCTTCTGCTCGATCTTGACAACGTTTTGGTATGTCGTGCCGAGCGAGGATATTTCCAGGAACTCCATCTCATCCTAGATGTACTTATGTAGGCAACCATGGTACTTGAGTACCAAATGTTTCTCAAAATCCTTGATACCCAACTTCGTGTGAAGGGTATGAAAAACATTGGTAAACTCCAACACGTCTCGATCCTTTCCCTGCCGCAACGTGGTCCACTTTATGTATTTATCCTCATAGCTCAAGACAGGGTAGTACTTCTCCTTGATGGCATCCCGGAACGAATTCCAAATGGGTGCAGTTGAAAAATTGAGGGCGTACTTTCATCCTTCTGCTCACAATAGGTTTCCCACCAGTCCTTGACATGCGGGGCAACTTTGGAGAAGAGCGAAAGTAATATTTTCCTAGTTGGAAAAATCATGAACTGTAAAATATCCTTCTAGTAGATTTAACCATTTATCTACGACGTCTACATCTATTTAGCCCTCAAATATGGGAATATCAAATTTTACCTGTACCTTAAAAGGAGTGGCGCCTCCGGAGTGGCTGCTAGACATGGATACACCACAGGTGGGCAACTGTTGAAAGATCTGGGCAAAGTTATCCATCATCATGTTCCTTTTTTTCTCAAGGGCCTCCTTGAGCAATATTTTGAAAGGATCTCCTGCTCCCTCATCTTTCTTTTCTTCCCCCATGGGCGGTCGTTGGGGTTTGCAAGGTTGATCTTGTAAAGTTTCAACTAGATCAAGCCCTAACTCTTTATACCCTGACCTCGTTGGGGACATGCAAAGAAGGATCGATAAAGAGTAGACCGCTCTAATACGATTGATATAAATTTAAACAGGAATGCAACAAATTACAGATTTAACCATAAAAATAGAGATGCAACATAAATAAAACTTCATTTCATTAATATCAAAGAACTAAAATATGCTTACATACATAATGGAAATACACTAGCTCAGGCCATGGTAGTTTATCTCTAAGAAGAGATGTGGCAACTACATGCCTTTGAACTGTGTTACAATGAGGTGTGAAGGCCTATTTATTATTGAGAAACAATGGAAAACCCCAAACATCGAAAAACCTAACCCTAGGAGATGAAACACCAAACTATGGGCCTCATTGGGGTTCATTGGTACATCAACTTCCCGAGGTCGTAACTTTCACATATGATTTTCGTTTGATGCACACAATACCTCGTTAGAAAGATCTATCCGAGGACTACAATTATTGATAGAAAATATTGAATTGAAAGGTCTTATTTTCCACCAGTGATTTTGCAAAAACACATCGTTTAGGGCCTCAAAACTACTCCGAAAGTTTAGGACCCGAAAAACTACCAAAAAGAGTAAACTATTCTACAATTATGGAAACTTAAAAAGTGAAAAAAATAATGGTGGGGTCCAAGTGGAATAGGCGGGTGGCCACCAATATCCACTTGGATCAGATTAATGGTGAAATCAAGAGATGTTTTTCCAATGGTCGAGTTTGATTTTTGAAAGAGCTATAATTGTTGGATGCAACCATTGAAAATGTTCATCCTAGACTTGATAAAGTATCTCCCGCTGACATTGTTGATGGAACAGAGAAAGTGGAACAGATAATAATTAATATACAATAATTACCACAAATTGTATGATTTCTTTCCCATAGGTTAGATCCTCTCTCAAAACGGTTAATGACTTCTTCCATGTTATTTTGAGTGGAAGGAATGCATTGCTTGATAGTCTCAAGTTATTCGTAATCCAAGGCACACCCATTAGATATGAACAATCATGAAGACATCTATAAATTTGAACAACATGAAATGTTTAGTTTTTATTATTTAGATCGTTGGAGAAAACTCCAATATCCTTTACTAATGGCAACAACTATGCTATAAAGTCGTTGTATGATTGGAAGGGATTATATGAATATCTGGTCTATTGCTTAGATTATATGTATGGCTCTTGTAACCATATCACTGCATATAAAAGTCATATTTAAGTTAGTTTATTGGAAAGGAATTTATTGGTATGATCTCTGTAAGGTAAATCATATACCCTATTTATGCAAAGTTATATGGATATTGAATGTCATCCTCCATGTACTCAAACATCTAGCTCTTTACTGTAAAATAAAATATCTCAATATAATTATAATATATGTTACTACCATTGAGATCTCTCTGTTTTTATTTCAACGCTTAAATGTTGAGGCTCTATATGTGCATGGGGTTGAAGGTTTCTCCCTATGGGTTTATATTGGAATGAATAACTATTGTGATTGAATGTTATTATGTACACTATCTTCAAGCACAATGGAAATCATTGGATTAGAACCCCTAGCCTGATATATGATAAATAAAAGGGTTGAATTCTTCTAGTTCCCATTTTCTTGAGAGGGAGAAGTTAAGTAATGCAAAGGTGATTCTAAATGTACATAAGTGCAAATTCATCTTAATCAACATAAATTCATCTTAATTATGAATTATGGAACTATTAAATAGTCAATATTAACACAGATGACAACGATGTAATTAAGACATGACCTTTCGTGGCACTGTCATATGGAATTCTTGTGCAACTTTCTTTCAAGAGAAGAATGAGAAAACACAAGGTATGTTCAACTTGGCTCGTGTGTATTATGTCCAGAATTTCAACTAAGAAAACAATTGACTAGATAGAAAAAAGCAAATCTTATTTACAAGAGGAATTTAATTGTCATCATTGAGTAACTTTACTCTTGGTAAGTTACCAACATGTCTTGTATTGAACTTTTTTGTTTTCCCAAAGGGTTGTCTATATTTTTTCTATAGATTTTTTTGTTGATAAATTAAATATTCTATGAATATCATGCAACTAATTGTTATGTACAAAATAAAATGTTCACGTAGAGCGTATTATATTATAAAAGGCTTCTCCATCCATCGAATATTTCACCCAATCAACATCCCAATGAGAACTTGTGGTAAATTGAATTATTGATTGAAGAAGCTTGAGTTTCTCCAAACTTTTGTAGGCATGAAACCATTGACCATTATATTCCTCAAATAAACTAGCTTTATGTTTTGTAAGTTTCTAAGAATTTCCAATGCTAAGTGGCTAACAACCCAACATCTAAGATTGGATAATATGAGACATCCATCTGCACAAATACCACAAATTTCAATGTTAAAAGATTTTCTTCCATTCAATAGAATCATAGATATACAGGGGAGGATGAGTTGAAATTTAAATCTAACTCAACTCTTACAAATTTTGATAGGACTTGGATACAACCAATATTTCAACATCATCCACACCATAACACCTTTTGATATCTAATTTAGATATACATTTACATCCTAAGGAAATTGTAGAAAAAAAAACAAAGAAAATTCTGGAACAATCTTAAATTTCAAGCTAGTGAAGTTTTTGCAATTGAGGAAGAGATTTCAGACCATTGTCAATACATGTATGTAGTAAGAAACATTAATACTCTTGAAATTTTGGAAACCATTGGCAATTTTTACTAATCCAACATATCCAACTCCTATAGATCTGGACAAATAGTTCCATTAGTAAGCCACAAACATCTTCTAAAAACATAATTTTGATAAACAAATTTTAAATTTTTATTTCTAATAAATTTTTATTAGAAATGCATGAGCTCACTTAAATAATGGTATCTACCTGTAAAAATCAAGTTCTTAAATATATGAACAATGGGCCCCTATATGGGAAATCCCTTCATTGGATATATTTCGGTAGAATCCTAGTTTCAATGTGATCAATTCCAAACACTTAAATAGGGATATGGGATTCTTCTCTTCCTCTTTGGCGATATGGGATTCTTCTCTTCCTCTTTTATTGTCCTTCTTGACATTAGGATAATATATTTTGTAATGCCTATATTCCTGACACCCATAGCATTGAATTTCTAACATGTCCCTTTTCTTTTTCCAAGAACCAGACTTTCCAAATTTTCCCTTTCTTGTTGTCATTACAGCATAAGCTTGATTTTTCTCACCTATTCCCACATCAGATTTGGCCTTTAGTCTAGATTATTTAGTCTTGCATAATGAGCATAGATCCTAGAATTGAGTAGCTTATTCCTTCCCATAAATACTCAGTTAGCTTAGTAAATTTGAGTTAAAGGTCTTGGAGTTGAGTTATGCATGTGTGTTGCTAAATTTTAGCAATTTAGTTCACTTATTTTCAGTTGAAGGTCAGTTATGCAGTGGGACAACAGTCTAACTTAGAGATCTGTTAGTTAACCAATCAATCAACCCAATATAGAAAATGCATGCAAGGAATTTGAATTCCTCGGCTAAAGTGGAGATGACAAGGTAGTGTAATATGAGTTGCATACTAGTTGAGTGTTGTAGAGCCTCTAATTTACACCTCATCATCCACTATTACCTACTGTTTTTCATCACTTACCTCTCTCTTTTGCCTCATTTTCAATGTAAAACCACCCAGATCATTACATTAGATGTCATTAAGCATGATCAAGTGAGCTTTGCTAATGTGTGGCTGTTTTGTTTAGATTTTGACATATTTACAGGCATTCCGCAGCCATCTGCTGATTCCGCAGCCATCTGCTGATTCCGCAGCC
>APFE030657232.1:0-11826 GCA_000404065.3 Pinus taeda
GGGCGCTCCCCCGCAACTATGGGTTAGAGTATCGACTAACTGTTGATTTGTGGAAATATACTGGAGCTTTATTGCTCCCGTTTGAAACCTATCTAGTGTGAAGTGATATCTGATGTCTATGTGCTTGGACCTATTGTGAAACACTAGATTTTCAAAGTGTTTGATACAACTTTGATTATCATGTTAAATCATCGTTGGATCCAACTCTTTTGATCAAATAATCTCGTAAGCAAGTTGCAAAGCTAGATGGATTTACAACTAGTGGTACTGGTTGCCTTGTATTCTACGTTTGCTGAGTTGGCTGGTGCCAAAGTTTGTTTAGCAACACTCTGTGGTGCTCTTCTTGTATGTTACACTCCCCATCCAGTATGAGTTTAATTACCCTTGCAACTTCACTTCACCATATCCAAGATATCTCAGGCCATACTTCACCGAGATGATCTTTTGGTCTGTTACACTCCTTGCCCAATATGAGTCTGATTACCCTTCCAACTTCACTTCACCACATCCATGATATCTCAGGCCATACTTCACCATGCCCCTTGTTGATTTTTCAAGTGCAATAGATACAAGCACTAATTTATGAAAACTAATAATTAATTTTAATGATGTAGATATACTTTTAGCACTTCTAGTTAAGGAATTACACTTCAGAAATTAGACCATAAATGCACAAGGACAGTAGAGATCACAATGCACGAAGACAACACAAGATTTGGAAAGCCCACTTGGGAGAAAATCCCAACAACCTTTTCCTCAGAGAAATTCTTCAATTCAACAAGAGATACACCTAATTCTGCTAGTCAATATGATGGTCAAACTAGCCAACAATACAATGGTCAAACTTGGTCAAACTACCCTCTTGTCAAGCCCAAGAAGATCGGTCCTGTCTGATCTGCCTAGGACGACTTTTGGCCTGCCAGAAACTCAGCCTTTCTACCAAGAAGTTCGGCCCTGCTGCCCACAATATGCCTAGAAACTCGCACGTGCGAAGTCAAAGAGAGATAGAGAATATGCTTGAGATGTCTTCGTGCTTCTTCTTCTCCTCCTTTGCTTGTATGCCTAGAAGATACTTTGTTGTGCGAGTGATCGAATTGTGTCTTGTGAAGGAGGTCGAGTGCCTTTATATAGTATTTTGTCTAGCTTGAATGGTTGTCTCTTCACTGCGGTTGACTTGACATGAAGGAGGGCTGACTTGACAAGTTTGGAGCCAAAATTTTAAAATTCAAAATTTTAACTTTTCTCTTTTGAAACCGACATGAAGAACATGTCTTATATTAATCATTTCAAGGGTTAATAATAAAATGACATGACGAACATGTCTTACATTTTTCACTGTATATTTCAAGGACTAAAATATTAATTATGAAGACTGACTATAGCTACAAAATTCAACAATCCCTGTTAGCTAGGGAGGTATTCATAATGGCTATTAGATGTTCTCTTGTTGAAAATTTTTTGTAAGAAAAGGTTATGACAATTCATCACCACTGTCATCCAATTATCATAATCTTGGTCAACAACTTTGACACATGGTAAATGTGCAACGTCAACAAGTTACCATAATTCTGGTCGGTATCTTTGACCTATGTTGTAGCCTCACCATGATCCTGATTGGTACTCCTAACACATGGTACAACATTAACATCAACTAAACACCATATTTTTGGTCCCTCTGACACATGATATACAAACTAGTCTTGGTTCACCATCATTTCGTTCAATATCTTTGACACATGGTGAATCTCCAAAGGCGTCACTTTTCATGAGTAATTCTGGCATCGATGCTAAATGTGTTCACTTAACCTATCTGGAGAGTCTGAGCATGATGTTGAAAGGTGCCCGTTGACCACTAAGTGTCAACTACCCTATAACAACATACATTTTTTCAAAGCATTCCATCATGTTCGAGCAGTCAAGTAGCCAAAGATCATCATCATCCTTCAACACTTGATCAAAATTGTAAATCCAAATTCTGCAGCCCTGTGGACTTTGATTGTAAAATGATTCTAGAATGTTTATGAAGCCATGCAAAACATCTAGGTAATCCTATGACCTTTACCAAAGAGTTTTACTTGAGGGAGTTTTTTACCCTTTGCCAATTATTCATGTTTTATAAACCCTTATAATTGGCGGAGTTTTTCAACCACACATACCCCAAAGCTAGAATGGGGCTCGATGGTGATGTCTTAGGTGAGTCCTTGTGTGTAGTGTCAATGTAAATTATCATACTAGACCACTAAGTGCCCAATTTTAATTATAAAAATTACCCACTGGTTGGGATTTTAAGAATTATTTTAATGTAAATTGTAAAATGTAACGTTTATAAAAGTTGAGTTGGTAGAGTACATATAATTAGAACCTCTACACTTCAACTTTCTATCTTGACACTTTTTGAGGGTTGAAATCATGTCTGGCCCTCATTTTTTTTTTGAAATTTATTTATATTTTCGACTTTTCTCTATTTTTTTAATACTTCCGCCAAAAAATTAGCTAAAAAATGGTCAAAAAATTAAAAATGAGAGAAAATAAAATTCTCTCTAGGTGGAAAAACAAATTTTTGGAGCAAGTGGACATTCTCGAGGAAGATTAAATTTGAAGGATTCATTTCCAAGGTAGAGAAATCCCACAAAAAATTCCTTGGACTAGAAAAAATAATTTCTAAAGGAAAATTGATTTTTTTGGTTCAGGTGGTTAAATTGAATGAGGGAATTTTGAGGAAAGAAATTGGAAAATATTTTTGAGGCCCTCTATAAAAGGAAAAAATGATTTTTAAAGAAAAATCAAACTTTTGGACCATGGTGGTTAATTGAAGGGGAATTTTCAAGGAGAAAAGTTTGAAAATACTACTTTTTGGACCAAGATCAAAGCGTTCTTCAACAAATTCGAATTTCTTCTTTTAGATCAAGGGATAGGATTAAATTTTGGCATGGATCAAGCTATAAATAACTGTTATTTTTTGGAATCAAGTCGAATTTGTGCACTTCATTTGACCTAGCCTTTTTCCACTTGGACTGGGATCTAAATCTCTCATTTTTGTATAAATTGAGCCTAAGGCTCTTCGTTATAGACATCTTTGGATGGTGTAATTGGCTCCGAAAGATCTATAATATTTTATTTGGTTAATAAAAGAAAAAGCCTTTGGGGGCAAAGCTATGTGTGTATGTCTTCAGCTTGTTATGGTAATACTACTTTGATTATTTATGCGTAAATTTCTACTAAAGTTTTTTAATTTGTTATTTTCATGAGGCTATTGGATTTATTGGTTGCTTGTTTGCAACCTATATTTGGATTGGGGAAACACACCTGATTAGGTGGATTTGGTGGATCCTTGCTTGGACACTAGACTTCCTTTTTGTTGCGTCATCCAATACCTATTGAAACTAACAATATCTTTTGAGATTGTGTAGAAAATCTTATGTGATCAGATATCGAGCATTTGGAGTAATTCTTGTTTGAATCTTCATCTCCTCGAGTCAAGCATTTGGACTTATCCTTGTTTGGATCTCCATCTTCTTGGCACATACTAAGAACCCATAGTGGGATTCCCAAAGGTTCATCATAAAAATACCTTTGAAGGGAGTTTTGTGCCTTTTATTATGCCAAGATCATCTATTTACAAATCAAAACTTTCACTTATTTTAAAGAATTTTCTTTGATCTATCTGCTATTTCTAGAGCTATATTTCTGATCAATGAGCAGAGGTGTCCTCATACCCATAGATTAGACTTGTAAATTATTTGTAAATTATTGTAAATATTTTTTTCTTTCCTTTTCATTGTAAAATTTGTAAAATAGATTAATAGTGATGAGACTAGTGCTTTAATAACGATGCCCAAATGTAAATTAGAGATGCTTGCAAAGGAATGATATCAAATAGATTTCCTTGCCCTTAGTCACCTAGAACTTGTTGTTTTTATCAAGTTTCCCTTTCATAATCATCTTTAGGTACTACCCCCCTTAGCTTGTCTAGGAGAGAGCTTAAATAGAGTGAGTAGTGAATAGGTGACATCCCTTGCTCTATGCGTTTTGCCATAGAGATTATACATTGTGGCGTTGGAATCTTTTCCCACATTTAGGTGTACATTTGAGGCAACAATAGTGCCTACTCAACTGAGTGATCCTGGGCCTCTAGGACCATTCTTCCTAAATCTGATGAACATAATTGACACATGAAGAATGATTGTCCTCTGTTGGACCATTCTCCCTAATTTTGGTCATACTTGACATAGGGAGAATGTCTGTCCCTGATGCTATCTCATCAACACTCCCTATCACTGAGTGAGGTATTCTCAATAAGTTCAAGCTTCTCCCAAAAATAGACAAACTTCACTCTGTATAGAGGCTTTGTAAGAATATCAACTATTTGCTCATTAGTAGGGATGTATTGGAGCTTCACTGCTCTTTTTTGCACGATATCACGAATGAAATGGTACTTGATATCGATGTGCTTCGACCTGTCATGGAAAAATGGATTATCTGCAAGCTTCACACAACTTTGATTGTCACAATATATCACAGTTGATTCCAACACTTGATCAAAAATTGTCGCGAGTAACTTTCAAAGCCAACTTGCTTCACAACTTGCTAAATTGTCTACAATATACTCAGCCTCGGCAATGCTGAGTGCAATAGGTGTCCGCTTCTTGCTCATCCATGAAATCATAGCGAAGCCCAAATTGAGACAACTTCTAGATGTACTCTTTCTGTCTTCTGCACTCTCTGCCCAATCTGAATCTGTATATCCCTGCAGTGGTATATCACCGTTTAAGACATATCTCAAACCATAATCATCTCTACGACGCAAATATCTCAATACATGCTTTGCTACAATCCAATGATCATGTCTTAGTTACACCTAGAACTGGCTTAAAGTGTTCATTGCAAAGCAAATGTCCAACCTGGTATTAGTAGTGATGTATTGGAGCTTCACTGCTCTTTTTTGCACGATATCACGAATGAAATGGTACTTGATATCGATGTGCTTCGACCTGTCGTGGAAAAATAGATTATCTGCAAGCTTCACACAACTTTGATTGTCACAATATATCATAGTTGATTCCAACACTTGATCAAAAAGTGTCGCGAGTAACTTTCAAAGCCAAATTCCTTCACAACTTGCTTGTCTACAATATACTCAGCCTCGGCAATGCTGAGTGCAATAGGTGTCCGCTTCTTGCTCATCCATGAAATCATAGCGAAGCCCAAATTGAGGCAACTTCTAGATGTACTCTTTCTGTCTTCTGCACTCTCTGCCCAATCTGAATCTGTATATCCCTGCTGTTGTATATCACCGTTTAAGACATATCTTAAACCATAATCATCTCTATGACGCAAATATCTCAATACATGCTTTGCTACAATCCAATGATCATGTCTTGGTTACACCTAGAACTGGCTTAAAGTGTTCATTGCAAAGCAAATGTCCAACCTGGTATTAACCAAATACATCAAGGAGCTAATCAACTTTCAATACATGGATGGCTCTACCAAATCTGACTTAGAGCCTCTCACTTCCTCAGATTAGTCACCATGGGAGTTGCCATAGATTTACAATCCATCATTCCAAGGATTTTGACAGTATACTTTACGTGACCAAGGAAGAGTTCACTAGGCTTCTGTGAAACTTCTAGTCGCAAATAGTAGTGCATCAAGCCAAGATCCTTCATATCGAATTTAAAGGCCAACTTCGTCTTACATGAATAATGAGATGCTCTACACCTATCAACAATAAGTCATCAACATACAATAATAAAATCACAGGTTCATTCTTTTCAACCTTGATATAGAGATTTGGATCAACGTTACTTTTGGAGAAATTGAGTCTTGTTATGTAGCAATCAATTTGAGAATAGCAGGCTCTAGGTGCCTGCTTGAGACCATACAAGGATTTTTTCAATTTGCAAACGCAAGAGTCTTTCCCATGAACCACAAAACCTTGAGGTTGTTTTATGTACACTTCTTCCTTAATCATACCATTGAGGAAAGTAGTCTTTACATCTATCTAATGTAAATTCCAAACCATAGATTAAGTAATAGAAACAATAGATCTAATAGTAGTGTACTTGGCAACTGGAGCAAAAGTCTCATTGTAATCGTCTCCCTTTTTCTGGGAGAATCCTCTATCCACAAATCTTGCCTTATATTTGTCAATACTGCCATCCACTACATTCTTAATTTTGTATATTCATTTGGAGGTCACCACTGACTTCCCTTTCCCATACATCATTCTTCATAATAGATTAGTATTCTTCCATAATCACATCCTTCGAAACTTGTTGGCTAACTGCCTCTTCATAGTTGGAAGGTTCATAATCAATGAGATTAGTCATCAATGCTGCATATCCAGAATACCTCTTCGGTCTCTTGCTTTCCTTGAAGGTGCCACATGGAGCTGCATGTCCTTCTGCTTCCTGTAAGGTAGATCTAAGCCAAGGTGGCTTGTTCTTGATTTCTAGAACAACAACTGGATCCATTGGTTCAGTAGGTCCTTTTGGCTCCTCTTGATGATCTACAAGATGTTTTGAAGGATTGGATGGAGTTGAACCCTCTTCCTTTGGAACTTCATGTTCTTCATCAAGATCATAGTCCATGGGAACTTCTTTAGACTTCTAATAGACATTAGTCTCATCAACGGTAACATCCCTGTTGAATTCAACCTGTTGCTGTCCAGGAACATGAATTCTATAGTCCTTTGATGAATCACTATGTTCAACAAATATTCCTTTCTTTCCTGAAGGCTCTAATTTCTTCCTTTTATCTTTGGGTACATGAATGTAAACTGGACAACCAAAGATTCTCAAATGTCCAACCTTTGGTTTTTGTCATGTGAACGCTTCTTTAGGAGTCTTATCTTCCAAAATTAGATGAGGACTTCTATTTTGAATATAAACTGCCGTCATGGATGCTTCACTCTATAAAAACATGGGCAAGTCTTGGTCATGCACCATTGCCTTAACAAATTCTTTGATGGACCTGTTCTGTCTTTCAACAACTGTATTTTGTTGTGGATTGTAAGGAACTATCAACTCCTTCTTAATCCCAACTTCTTTACAGAAGGCAATGAGTTCCTTGGAAGTGTATTCTTCTCCATTATCTGATCTTGGAATCTTGATTTTCTTCCTTGTCAAGTTTTCTAGTTCAGTCTTGAAATTTTGAATTTGCTGAAGATTTCATCCTTGGTCTTCATGAAGTAAATCTGTCTTGTGAGAAAAGTCATTAATAAAAGTTACGTGATATAGAGAGCCTCTAGGAGATTTAACTAGCATTGAATCACATACATTAGATTGAACTAGATCCACGATTTCCTTGGACCTACTTTCACTGCGTCGAAAGGACTTCTTGACATTCTTTTGAAGCACACTACCTTTACATGCTCCATGCTCCATTTGTAATTCTGGAACATCTTAAACTATCTGATTTAACGCTGGCAAAGCTCTATAGTGAAGGTGAGCATATATTCTCTGCCATAGTTCACATGGATTGATATCATTATGCACTAATGCTTGAGCTGGTTGTTTCAAGAGTCTATATAACCTTCCTTTAAGAATTCCAATCACCCTAGAAGAGTCTGTGCTTGAGCCCTTGGGCCATACAAGGACTTGTCAATCAACAAATGTTACTCTAGATACTTTATCTTCCAAACATGAAATAGAAACCAAATTCTTTTTCAAATTTGGTACATATAGTATGTTGCTAAGATGAATGTTTTCACCTGATTCTAGCTCAATGTATGCCGCCCCAATGCCTTTGACTGCATAACTGTTGTTATCTCCAAGCTCGATCTTTTGAGATAATTTGTTTTGCATTAGACTTGTGAGATTGTCACGATCTCTTGCCATGTGTCTCAAGGCACCACTATCTACCAACCACAAGTCATTGGTATTTGCAACAAAACCTGTAGGAGCAAAAAAATAGAAGAAATATTTGTCACTTGGATTTTCATTCTTGGGTTTCTTTGGATGTTGATCAGTGTTTGCTATGGTAGCATGCTATTCTCCCTTTCTCTTTCTATCATTTCATCTTTCAGGGCAATGGCTCTTATAATGACGGAATTTGTGACAATAATAGCATTGAACCTTCGACATATTATTCTTCCCTTGTGGAGCATGTCTTCCCCCTTCAGGATCTCTATTTTCATTTCTTCTTTGGAAGCCAATATTCTCTTTTCCTCCAACCTTCTTGTAATGAGTTGCAAATACTTGAGAGTCACCTTCTTTGGATCTTTGAATCCTTCCCTTTTTAGAAAATCATAAAGGCAGAAAGATTTTCTTATTTTGATAATTACTTGTGATGTTTATGTGTTCATATTTGCTCTTGTATATCTTTTTATCTTCTTTTCATCAAGTAACTACCAAGACATAAATGCATGAAGATCGAAACGACAAGGACACAAGATGTAGGCTCTTAGCGAGGGCAAAACCCCTCTTCTAGGGGAAACCCCAACAACTTCTCTTCTCTTCTTCAAGAACCAAATCAAATGAGACAACCAAGACATTTTAGACCAATGTTAAGACCTCCTCCAATCCAGCAAGTAACCTCCAAGAAGATTTGTCAAATTTTAGTCAATTCCTCCAAAAGTCAACACAAATCAACCTTCCCAAAACAAGTCAGCAAGTGTCTCGACCCTTTCTGCAACTCATGCAATTTGTCCTGCACCTTCGGCCTTGTACCTTTGTACTTCCACATTAGATTTCCTCGCCCAACTTATTTATAGTCTCTTCATGGTGGTCAAATCCCTTCAATGATGCCGACTTGGTGGAGGAGGCACAAAATATATTTTTTGACAATTTTTTTTTTGTCTTTGATATAATAAGCCCAAGAAGGGTCTAGTACAAGATGATAAGGACTGTGACTCATGACACAAACCCTAGAAGCACACAATGGGTGCTTTGACCTAGAAATAAATAATTGAGCATGAAACCCATGCTTATAAAAATAATTTTATTTTGATCTCTACAATAATTTTTCTTTTTCTTTCTTTTGACAAATTCATAAGAATTACATTATGTCATGGGTTAGACAACAATTATGAAGACCTTTACTAGTTACATTTCTCAACGTTCCCTCTTAACTAAGGAGGTATTCATAATTGTTCAACTAATACAAGGTTGACTTCAATTTGAAATGTTCCAAGAAGAGTACAACAACATACACAATGCTAGGGATACCAAAACATGCTAAGGTATCCTCCCAACATGGAATAAGGTGTCATCAAGACACCTTGCCACTATAGGTACCATCAGGCTACAACCCTGGTATCAATCCAACTGGATATAGATACCATCTAGGCCTCCATGCCAAGACACCAACCCTCACAAGGATGTATGTATCATCAAGGTCAATCGCTAAAACAAAGCTCCATAAGACCATAATACCCTCCCACACCAGGATCTAGATGTCATCAAGGCCAAATTATAACTAAGATATCAACACCAACTAGGCCAAGATGTCCTCCCATGTACCATCATACAAGCAACTTAGGGTACTTATCTCTCCCTCTCAACCAAATTAGAGATTTCCACCAATCCAAGCATGCTTTTAAAATATACAAACTTCTTAGGGAGTGATCAACACATCAACTACTTGTTCATCCATCTGAACATGCTGTAGCCTCACGACCCCAATCACTTCCAATATATTAGTTCTTATTATCGATATGCTAGCACAATCTCCGGGGTCCTCAACCATTTTGATGCTACTTAGGTCATCACAATATCCAAACAAATCTCAATGTATGCTTCCTTCTCCAACTTCACCACCAACACCAAACTCAACGTCAATACTTATCAAAACAACTAAATCTTATTTTCAACACATCAATACCAACAATGTCTTAGCTATTCTCTGATCTCATTTTCTCTTTACTCTACTTATGGCTGACACATCATGTCCTCCCTCTTAGTTATGGAGGATATACACTTTCCTTCATCCAAGCTCTTTCTTAACTAAGGGGATAATTTTATCAACAACTTTATTATTCCAGCTACATAAGCTTTTTCTTTTGCATCATCATATTATCATAGAACTTTGACCTTCCAAAAATTCTTTCTTTATCTTCATATGACGAAAAGGTTATCTTTCAAACACCCATGTAAACTTCAATTTCATCAAGATTCTTACAACTCCCACTTTCCATCATGCTCAACATCATCATAAAGTCATCATCAAGTATGAGGTAGGCATACCTCTTTATAATCTCTTGAAAACTATGTCCCTACAAATCTCATTAACAAGTACAACAAAGCAAACAAATATATATGTACAAGAGCATGAAATCAGTGTTATCATGTTAGCACAATGAGAACATATAGGGTTATCAAAACTTCGAATAAGAAATTAAACTTTAGATGTTCAAAACCTAAACCTAGTTAGGATCACAATCATAGTGGAAACAATAAGCTAGGGTTTCACTTTCATGCCTTAGACTCTTACAACAATGTTTGCTAGGGTTTTGTCACAAACCTTAGATATCCAACACTAAACCATGTCGGAAGCATCTACACCTAGGGTTTCATTGTTTGTGCCCTAGGATCTTTTATCAACTTCTACAGGGGTTTTATTATAAACCCTATATACTATCACCAAACCCTAAAAAGATAGGGTTTTATCGTATGCCCTAGATATCATCAACAAGCCCTAAAAATCAAAAGGATTTTTATATTACGGAGACCTGCTACAAAATTGAAGCCATACTGTGAATTCCTTTTACAATCCTTGAAGGCCTCCCTCTCACCCAGATAGTCTGAAAACTTCAACATCCTCATGGTCCATCTCCATGTGAGTCTTCTTTTATCAGAGTGCCCAGAGATCCAACCTGATTACCAAGTTATCGTTTTCTATTCATCATGCTTTTCATGAAATAAGATCAACATATCTTTCTTGTTTTGCTTCGTCCATTATATACTTGCAACAATCACTAACAAGTACCACCAAGCAAAATATACAAGTACAAGAGTATAATTATGATTAGGGATTCCATGGAATCTTAAGAGGGAGAATTCCTTGGGTTTCCAGATCCAGACCCTAAGTCTCATGATGTTATCTTTCAAAATATCAGCTCTAGGGTTTGAATCTCAAATCCAATTCTACCTTCACTATGGTTTTCATTTTCGCCTTAGAATATCTACAAACCCTAGAGACCAAGAACTAGGGTTTCTATGAGGGAATAGAATAAGATTAGGGTTTTTCCTTAAGATTTCCAAATGCAAACTAGGGTTTACAAAAACTTAGATGCCAACAACCTCCAACAATATGAAGATTGAAAACCCTAAAATAAATCCCAAAATCCAATTTAGATTAGATCTTAGTCCTCCAAGATCACAAAAAGTCTTCTACAAAGGCTTCTTCAAGATGTCATGATCTTCTTGCTGCTTTCAAGATGTTCTTATAATATCTTCAAAGATGACTCTTCAAACTAAGATTCCTGCTTTTATGCTGCTGCTATCTTCATAGTCCCCTTAAGATATTATTCCCTTGATTTGCTGTCCTTAATAATGCATTTGGTGCCTTTTATATTTTGCATCTTCGGTCCTCTGGTTAGGGCATTGTAAAAGACTTAATTCAAGCGTACAACAACTTTCATTGATGTTAAGAGTAATGCTCTACACAAGTTATCATAGTCCTTCAAACTTGGTACCAATGTTGCATTAATCGTTATCAGGATAATATCGGCGCGAGGAAAAAATTGGAAAAAATCGTAATTATCGGGAAATAAGTAGGAAATAATCGTTTGGTACAAAAATATTCATTTTTTTTCAATTTTTTTAATATCTAAACCATCTACAACATAAAATAAATACATTGACACATAAATATGATAAAAGA
>APFE030657240.1:0-31669 GCA_000404065.3 Pinus taeda
GGAGACTGGATCAAAACAGCCACGACAGCGCCAGCAGAATCAGCCGCAGTTGAGGTAAGTAAAAATTTAAATTTTTCACGCTTTCTGTATTTCAGATTCTAGTTACTGGTTACAGGACATTACAATTGGTCAATTATATGATTTGATGTTGGGGAGAGTGATTTTCCTAAAATATCTAGATCCTGGAAGTCTTGTGGTAGATGTGCACATTGATGGCATCATTGTCCCTAACATCTTGGTTGATCTCAGGGCTGCTATCAATGTGATGACTAAAGAAACCATGTTAAGCTAAAGGATCCTTGAGAAAGACCACTACAATACTACAACTTGCAGATAGGTCCACAGTAGCTCTCGAGGGAGTTATTGAGGATGTAACGGTCTCTATTGACTCTTGGGTGTATCCTACTAAATTCCTAGTTCTCCAACCCAAAACCAAATTCAATGGTTGTCCTCTCATCCTTGGAAGACCATGTCTAGCCATTGTTGATGCTTACATAAGTTGTAGGGTCATATTGTATCTCAGGGTCTAAGGGTCTGCTTTTCCAACCATGTAAGAATCACATCAATCAGAGTTTGGACACAAAAGTTATGCCTTTCAAAAGTTGACTTAGCGTGTTTAACCACCATAATTTTAGAGGATGCCACTTCAACCCCTATTACTCATGGAAAATGGTTTAGCCACATATGGATGATGAATAAGACTCTAGAAGGGTCGAGTTGTAAATCATGTTAGCAATTGAATGGATCAAAATTAACCCTTAGTTAGCTATCAGGATTTGTTATAATTGGGTCACTAGGAGGAAAAGGGGTTCAATTCTATTCATGTGCATTTTGTTCCATAGTAGAGTAGAGTAACGAAGAATGGATAGAGAGAGGGAAGAAAAAATATACTTTATGTTTTATAGCATCCCATGGGCCACAGGACTCACTCCTTTGTATTTGCAACATTTCCATTCAGAGAAAGAGAGAGTAGAGCAACCTCACCTTCCAACTAAGTTTTCTTTCAAAAGATTTTCCCATGACATATTTGTTGTTCATTGTGATGTTTGTGTTTAATTTTTGTTTTTCTTTATTTTTTGCATTTATATATTTCATGCATAAACATATAAAACAATAAATCCAAAAATCTAAGGAAAGTTATACCTCATAGTATATAGTTCATATTTCAGTCTATTTTTTCAATAGATTTGTTGTGATGAATTGCCAAGTGGAATATCCACAACAATTTATAGATTAGAAGGATAGGGTTGACAACCAACAAAATAATATTAAAACCTAAAGGAAGATGGTGAGAAAAATCAAGGAGATATTACTACATGTTGATTTCCAACAAAATTTGCGTAAGCAAGTACATAATTTGGGGAAGAAAGAGTTAATTGTTTGGGACTACATTGAGGAATTTTTCAAACTATCACTCAAGTTAGGGATTAAAGAACGAAAGTATTAAAGAGTGGAAAGATACATGAATGGGTTCAAATATCATATTCAAGATGAGATGAGCACACATTTATTTCAAAATGTGAACGAAGCCTATCAAGTTGCCTTCAAGGTGGAAGAGAATATTAGCATAAATGCACAATATAAATTTCAAGGAAAAGGACCCATAGGTAGAGGTAGAACAAGTATTTCTAGATATATTGAAAAGGAAAACGAATCCACTTGTAGTCAATGAAATAAAGGAAGAAATGATATTAATAGAGGTAGATGATTTGGAAGAGGGCAATGTAAATATATTATTTCTTCGTACATATGTGGAATAGAGGGGAATAAATCACTTGAATGTTCGGAAAAGCAAAATGCAGGAAGAAAAGTTGAAGCTCAAACATAGATCGCATAGGTAGGTGAGGAAAACAACATTGGTGAAATGCAATGGTCTTTGAACAGGAATAGGGTGAGAACCTAATGTTACGGAGGGGGTCGCTTAAACATGAAAAGAAGACAATAGAAGAACCTAAGAAAAGAAGGAAGGTATTTTAGACTAAATGTAAAGTTCAAGGCAAATGTTGTAATATGCTCGTAGATGGTGGAAGTACGAAAATTGTGGTATCCACAAAATTCATAGGGAAAGTAAAGTGAAATTGTGTTTTCCATCCTAATCCATATCGAGTTTTGTGGTCACAACAAGGATAGCAGGTATTGTAACAAATTAATGCTTGTTAAACTTTCAAATTGGAAACTTCAGTGAACTTGTCTTAACTAATGTAGCAGAGATGGATACATGCCATGTATTGCTTAGGAGACCACGGTTATTTAACAAATATTTTTTTCATGATGGCAAGAAGAATACTTATGAGTTCATAAAGGTTGGACAATAGCACAAGTTGGAAGCAACACTAGAAATATTAGTGACAATAACAGGAAGTAGTAGCAACTAAGATGTGAGTAACAATAACAATTAAATTATGATGTGTTTGCCTAAGTATTTTCGAGGGATAAAAAGGGTTCATTTATGTTTGGCCATAATGTTGGCATTATGACTAATGTGTAATCCTTGATGGAAACCTACTTGATAACAATGTCAAAATGATGACTATACAATGCGACAGAAAGAATGGAAAAAGGTTGTCCTTGATAGCAACCTACTTGATAAAGATGTCAAAATGATGATTATATAGTGCGAAAAAGAGAATGGACAAAGGTTGTCCTTTATAGCAACCTAATTGATAATGATGTCAACATGATGGTCATGCAGATGCTATAGGTGGGATGGACAAAGGAATACTAGTTCAGAGACAAAAGGAACCTACCTGATAAAGATGTCAATATGATGGTTATGCAAATGCTACAGGTGAGATGGACAAAGGAATATCAATTCAGAGACATAAAGATGATAAAGGTGAAATTTAGGAAAGCATACGCAGGCCTTATGAATAAAAGTCACGTACATATGCATGTATCATAAAGATAAGTCACGTACAGTTTTTGCACCATGGTATTATGAATATCAACGGTATTTACCATGGTATTGGCCCATTGTATTGAGTGCGATAACAAATATTTGACCCCATCAAAGAATACCATCGACATTACTACTGGATTGACCTAATATATTGGCTAAGGCTTATACTATATAAGGAGATGGAGATCAAGTGTTAGGTAGTGCATGTGATGGATTATTTATGAATAAACTGATCTGAAATAGGGGTGCACCAGGGAGCATGGAGATGGATCAGATCTAATAGATCTGAAATGACCACATGTTGAATAATCTATTTATAGTTTGATAGATTTGTGACAAAGATATTATGATGTGCGTCTGTAACAATTTGCATGTCGAGATTTGGGTTTGACAAATGTTGTGTTGCAACTAAGGTATGTCTTAGTGATTACAAATATATACACAAGTTTGTTATTGAGAAGTCACGTACATACATGGATCTTCTTCTAGGTAGTCAAGTATATAGTTTGTAGTATGGACAAATCTGTACGCAGGTGTGGTGAATGATAAACGTGTACATACGAAAATATGCTTTATAAGAGTCACGTACATCTGCTAGAGTTTTGGAAATCTTCCTGAATATTAGGAGCATGGTTAATGTTCATATTCAACATATCAGACCTGCATTGATCCTCTCTACAAAAGGGAACAATAAGTCTTCATTCAACATTGATCAACCCTTTGCCCTTGATGTCAAAGAGGGGGTAGCTTAATTTTTGGAGCAGAATGTTTGGAGAGAAGCTTGGTATGTCTACAAATGTGTTTACAAGTATCTAACAAGTAGTGGTGACCAAACACCAAAGTGGTTTCCATCAAGTCCAAAGGGGGAGATTATTGACATTATGACTAATGTGTTGTCCTTAATGGCAACCTACTTGATAAAGATGTCAAATTGATGACTATACAATGTGACCGAGAGAATGGAAAAAGGTTGTCCTTGATAGCAACCTACTTGATAAAGATGCCAAAATGATGATTATACAGTGTGACATAAATAATGGATAAAGGTCGTCCTTGATAGAAACCTACTTGATAAAGATGTCAACATGATGGTTATGCAGATGCTATAGGTGGGATGGACAAAGGAATATCAGTTTAGAGACAGAAGGAACCAACCTGATAAAGATGTCAATATGATGGTTATGCAAATGTTGTAAGTGAGATGGACAAAGGAATATCAATTCATAGACAAAAATATGATAAAGGTGAAGTTTAGGAAAGTATACATTGGTCCTGTGAAGAAAATCCACGTACATATGTAGGTATCATAAAGAGAAGTCATGTACAATTTCCACACCAAGGTATTATGAATACCAAGGGTATTTACCATGGTATTGGTCCATAGTATTGAGAATGATAATGGATATTTGATCATGTCAAAGTATACCATCGACATTACTAAGGGATTGACCTAAGGTATTGGTTAAGGATTATAGTATATAGGGAGATGGAGATCAAGTGTTTGGTAGTGCATGTGATGGATTATTTATGAATAACTTGATCTGAAATAAGGGTGCACTAGGGAGAATGGAGATGGATAAGATCTAAAGGATCTGAAATTACCACATGTTTAATAATTTGTTTATGGTTTGATAGATTTGTGATGATGATATTATGATGTGTGTCTGTAACAGTTTGCATGTCAAGGTTTGGGTTTGACAAATGTTATGTTGCAATGAAGGCATGTCTCAGTGATCATAAACCTGTACTCAGGTTTGTCATTAAGAAGTTGCGTACATACGTGGATATTCTTCAAGGTAGTTGCATATATATTCTTCAGTATGGACAAATATGTAAGCAGGCGTGGTGAATGATAAACGTGTACATACACAGATATGATTTATAAGAGTCACATGCTTCTGCTAGGGTTTTGTAGTATAAGTTGTTAATGATGTCTGATCAATTTTGTTATGTTTATTGTTGTCTGTCAATAATGTCTCTCTCATGATAATCCATGTTTAATATTTCCGGTTGGGTTGAATTGCTTATGGAATGATATGTTGACTAGAGATGATGCTACTATGTGATGATTTGTATCTGGTTCAGTGATCTGCGATGGGTTCAATATGTGATTCAGTGATTGATTCAGTGAGACAGTGATTTAGACTTAGCTGTTCAGTACTTTGAGATTTGTACATAGGTCCTTTTAAGGAGAAGCGAGTACATATGCAGGTATGACTCATAACAATAGGATATATATTTTGGCATATGGTTAATCAAGGTTTACAGTGGAAACAATTGGTTTCTGAGATGGGTGAAAATGTGTCACTTGAGTTATTGATGAGTAGTTATGATCTATCTTGGTTTAGTTTGATATAGTTGTATTGACTGATTAAGATTCAGTGATTGCTTTGATGATTAAGTGATTGGATGATTTGATATAGTGATTTGTTTCATAATTGTTATTTGGTATTGGGCTAAAATGATGGAAGTGGGATGGAAAGTGGCCTATAGGTTTGATGTTGTTTCGGGTCAGGTGGATCCAACATGAAATACTATGAAACATGGTCCACAGAGGTGCTGAGAGTTTGAAGCTTTAGTTGAAGCCTCCTTCTAGTGGTAGCTGGTGAATCAGATCGGGGGGTTGGAGCTCCCTTTCGTTAGGAACCGATAAACGAGATCAGGGGGTTGGAGCTCACTTCGATAGGAACCGATAAACGAGATCAGGGGGTTGGAGCTCCCTTCCGATAGGAACCGATAAACAAGATCAGGGGGTTGGAGCTCCCTTCTAGTCGCTGCTAGAGAACAAGTGAAGGTTGTAGCCTTTTGCAGGTGGGTCTTTGCCTACTGGTATGAGTTTGTGCCAACACAAGAGTGTAATATTTTTCCTTTATAATAAAAGATGATGATAGATACAACGACAATGATGGTTTTCTTCCACATTAGGTTTCCACCTAAAATTCTTGGTGTACTCACGTGTTGATGTGTTGCTTATGTGTGATTATTTATTTTGTTCTTACTGCTCATGGTTATTATTCAATTAAAGGCTAATGAAGCAATAACATATTGGTTAAAGTAAAACAAATGATGAAATATATGAAAAGTTAGCTAACTGGATAAACGTTGTTTTCCTTCATTATAGTTGTGTACATACGCTAGTTTACTTAATGACAGTAGCATACAAAAATATGAATAATAAATTGAAAGGTTTAAGTGAGTTTTTAAAATATTGATTCACCCCCCCACCCACACCCCTCTTAGTATTTTTCCCAACACATAATGTCAAAACAAGTTTAAGAAGGTGGGAAGAGGAACTCTATGCCACTAAAGGTGTAACGTTTGTTGAAAGAATTTTAGGAGATTGTTGCAGATAATTTTCCAAAAGGATTACCCCTCATGAGGAGTATATCACATTAGATTGACTTGATACCAAAGTCAATTCTACATAACTAAAACTCGGCATTATATGACTCCAACTAAAAGTGAAGAGGTGAATAAGTAGGTACAATATTTTCTTACCAAAGGATTGTTGGATATACGACCAAAGTCCCACATTGACTAGAAGTGGGGAGGATCATGGATATATAAGGATGGACAAATATCTCCATTGGTATGAGGCCTTTTCGGGTAAGTCCAAAAGCAAATCCATGAGGGCTTAGGCCCAAAGTGGACAATATCATACCATTGTGGAGATATGTGGTGTCCAGAGTCCTTACAAGTGGTATCAGAGCCATGCCCCGAACTTAGCCAAGTGGATGAATCCTCGGAATGCCGAACGAAGGTGGTGGGCCCCGGTAATATCACGATGGGATCCGTGGATGAGCTTGGTTAGACAGGCGGTGTGCTTCGGATTCTTCATGGAAGTGTCCTGGTCCCAACACGGTGAAGAGGAGTTGACCTGGGATAGAGCAAAGCTCTCGAGGCAGGTGGTGTTCCATGTAAGGCGTGTGCTTCCAACGCATTGGATCGGAGAATCCTGGTTGGTAGACAGTGGACGGATGAATAATCGTTTGAGGGGAGGCTCGATGGTCCTTTGTTCGAGGGGAGGATTGTTGGATATACGACCAAAGTCCCACATTGACTAGAAGTGGGGAGGATCATGGGTATATAAAGATGGACAAATATCTCCATTGGTATGAGGCCTTTTGGGGTAAAGCCCAAAAACAAATCCATGAGGGCTTAGGCCCAAAGTGGACAATATCATACCATTGTGGAGATATGTGGTGTCCAGAGTTCTTACACTGCAGTCATTGTGATAGAAATGACCATCAGAGAGCCACTTGCTGGAAGCTCCATCCAAAGAAGTGCTTTAAAGACAAAATGTCGGTGCGTGAACCAGTAAGAGCAATTGTTTGACAAGCAAAAACACCTTAAGGAGGTGACCCATTCACATTGATTAGTGAGAAATGGTTTTTAAACATGTTATTTTATGGCCATTCTTCTGTAAACCATTTGTTGCATTTTAAAGTGTAAAAGTGAGGATGTATTTTTCCATCACTTGGTTAGCAACAATGATGTCTGGCCATGTTTGAGTCGTATTTTACACTCTGAAAGTGATGTTATGTTTCCATCACTTGTCAAAACAATCGTGTCCAGCCGTATGTATGTAAATCATGTGCTGCAGTGATGAGTTGTTTTCCATCACTTTTTGAAGCAACAATGATATGTTGGCCTTGTTGTCATAGTTGGAGTATTACGTCCATCTTGATGCAAACTTGACCACCGAGTATGTGTTATAAACTCGTGGTAAGTGTGGGATGTTTGGGTCATTAGTTGGTCATGTCATTCAAAGCTTGTGATTTGCAAACAATATACTACATGTTGCAGAGGGCAAGTGTCGGCTCATCGTTCAAGGCTCTGAAGAACAAAGGTGAAGGAGATGGAAATGAGACCTTTTCAAGAAGCTTGCATGGAAGATAGGGTAAATAGAAAGTTGCAGATTATTTTCCATGCTTTTGGAGGACCAAAAGCTCCTCAGTGGGGAGGATTGATCCAAGTGGATCTTCTGGAACACACATAGGAAAAGGAGGACTCAAGGATGCTCAAAAGTCAAAGTCATCGGAATGACTTTGACCCAGGACCAGACTGTAGGGCTCGTCATCTTGATTGCGGTGGTGCAAACGGTTCATCAATCTGAGTACGTATGCAATAGTTAAAGCTCTTCAAAGTTTTGGCATGACAAAGGAAAAGTGGGGTCCACAGTGCGCCACATGGCAGCGTTCAACTTTCGACACTTGGCTTTCCCCAGTAACCTCCTAAACCTGCACAAGAGACAAATAACATTTCGTTATAATTTATCTATAGTTAATACTTTAACTATATAACCAAACCAAAATATATATTAAAACAAAACTATAATTGCTTAATATATATATGATTGGTTTTTGATATATATAGATAATATATTATAGATATAATAATATAATTATATATTTTTTTTTTTTTTTTTTTAATTTATTATTTATATTTTTTTTATTTTTTTTTTCCCGAAGAAAAAGCGAACTTTTTATTGAAGAGATAAAAAGTTACATTGCATATGCTTAAGCATTTCTGTTGCTGCTAAAAGACTGCTTTTGCAATCAAAACCGTCCTACCCTCAGGAAGGACCATCTGTTCTCAAGAAGAGGCTGCTGAAAACAGTATAAACCTGCTGCTTAAGACTGTCCAGCCATGAATCATAACATCCCTTTCAAAAAAGGGCAGCAAAAACCATCATAATAAATGGGTCTCCTCAAACGAGGAAAACAACCCTTACAAAAAAAGATAATAAGTTATGAGATTATCCAATTTGCAGTTTTTGTTCCAAAATTCCATAATAAGCGTCTAGGAAAAGAGTATGACAAAAATATATATGAAGTAAAGATGTCACTACAAACATGTATCTAGGAATGAGGCGGCTGATCCGTTATATGAATTTGTCCATGGATTTCTTCTACAATTTTCCAGCTGCCCAGATTCTACTGCAAACCTTCCTTAGAAAGTTTGTCGGCTGAATCGTTACGGTCCCTATAAATATGACATAAAGAAAAACTGTTAAAGGATGTTTTTAATACCTGTATTTGTTCCAGCATAGGTTTCAAAATTTGATTTTTGCATGTACTTTTCCCATTCACCCAATTGATAACATTAAGTGAATCTCCAAAGAGCTGAATTGTAAAGATGTTCCTTCGTATGAGCCAATAGAGAAGTAGTTTCAAAGCTGACATCTCTGCGAAGTTATTTGATCCCGTCCCAAGTCCAACTGAAGCTTTGAGGGATTGATTTGCATTAACATGGATGACTATTCCTGCTCCAGCCCTATTGTTCTGCGAGGCACCATAAAAAAAATCCCAGGGAATGCCCTCATTTATTTGTACAGCTGTGCCTTGTCTTTGTGATTTGTTCTCCTCTGGTTCTGGGATACTCGAGTAGATAGAGACACTTTGTATTGCTGTGACAGTCGCCGGAGTTTCCTTGTCTTGAAAAATACTCCCATTTCTAGCAATCCAAACCCCCAACAGATAATGAGGGGTAGATTTCTCATATTCCCTTCAGGAAATTGTTGCCACCATTTTGCCCAAACCTCAGACAGATTTTCACCTACCCATTCGACCCTTTTATTCATCAATTTCCCTGCCTCCCCCCATATCTTTTGGTTTCTGAACAAGATATGAACAGATGGTTGATGGATTCAGCTTCAGATTTGCATAAGGTACATCTCCCTGGACCATGCATATATCTTGACTAAAGAATGTCCCAAGTTGGGATTTTCCTTTTTAAAATGCACCAAAAGAAAATTCTAGCCTTTGTCGGACATTTGAGCTTCCACAAGTGCTTCAACCACCATTCCAGAGTTCCCCATCCTTTCCTAGACATGATGAATTTATATCCACTTTTTGGAGAGTACTCTCCAGTGTCTGCATGGGCCCAGATCAATTGATCCTGGCTGTCTTTCAATCTGACATTTGATCTGGAGAGTTCTTGAATATATGTGTTCCATTCATTCCACCATCTGTGTTCAGATCTTCTCCATTTTTCCAAGCTTGTTCCCATATGGTTGAGTGACCAGCTTTTTCCACCTGATTTAAGGAGAGTATGTATATAGATATATCAAAAACCAATCATATATATTAACCAATCCCCAAATATATTAAAACAAAACTATGATTGGTTAATATATATATGATTGGTTTTTGATATATATCTATATATCAAAAACCAATCATATATATTAACCAATCCCCAAATATATTAAAACAAAACTATGATTGGTTAATATATATATGATTGGTTTTTGATATATATCTATATATCAAAAACCAATCATATATATATTAACCAAAATCAAACCATATCATTTTTGTTATATTAAAATGTTATAACAAAAAGAAAAAAAAGAGAACTCCATGTAATAAACCAATGTGGAAGGGTCGTGGAAGGGTCTTAGTTAAAAGGTGAAATATATATATATATATATATACCAAAACTTTAAAAATCAACGCACATATAGGTATATAAAGTTAAACCCCAAACGTAAATGGTGGAGTATTGCTATATAGTTATAACCAACGTATATGCATATAAACCATATCACAGCGGACATGCCAATCGTTACGGGTTATCACCGTTAGCATATGGAACGGGTAATACTAATAGTGTGGTGACAAAATTTAGCAATACCCACCACTATAACCCCCATTTAAATGTCACCACACTATTATTAAATTCTATGATTAATGAAAGAAGATATATACTGTTTGGCTATTTCCTTGCTGCAATTTTTTGGATGAATGCATGTTTGCTTCTCATTTACCTTTGTTGTTATGGATGCGTGTTTTATATTGTTAGTTCCTTTTATGCTGTCATGGGGCAATCTGTGAAGGCCTTGCATATGGCAATTAAAACACTGTTATCTTTTGCCTTTTCTATTCATAAGGCATGCTTTCCTGCATAGTATCCTAATCCTTATATTGCAACTCTTATTTGGAGTGGAGTAAGGATTATGCTTGTCCCAAGTAGGTCCTATTATTGAAAAATTTTCAGGTTTATGGCTCTGCTTGTTTAGATCTAGTAGCATTTTTTGGGGCAGAATCCATTGCAATCTTGCATACACACTGTAAGGTACCCTTCAAATTGAAGTAAGTGATGGTTGTTAAATTTGCTTCCGTATGTGGGTCGCCGTTTGACTTGTAATTTGGGAAAATGTGGATTTGGAGTATCGTTTCCCCTGATGCTTTCCAACTGATTATACTTGTTCATTGTCATTGGAGTCATCAAAAGTAAAAATGCCATACACAAAACTGCCCACTGGGAAATTGGGATTCCATAATCTGGATAGTCTGGCCTAGAATGCACATATTCATACTCTTCTACAGGGTACGCAGAATAAAAAATACTATTCAGTTGTCAAAGTCATGTGATGACATATTCAACAAGCTGATTCAGAGTGGAACATCTCTTGAAGATTTCTACAACGCTGTTTGTGAGTAGGTTTTAATCTCAAATTAACTTTAACTAAATTTGTTGCATTTCCTTCTAAATTGTCTACTAATTCTTGTAGCTTGTATGTCACAGGAGATTGAAATTGTTTTGACTAAAGATCCAACACAAATAAATAGACGAACTAAGCCTTTCAACCTTTTCGGCTTATTTGCTTATATAAAACATTTGTGCAGGGTTTCAACCAATTAACATTTCATTGAGTATGTATTTACAAATCAATGATTTTGGGATCAAATCCCACAAAGCAATTCTATCCTTGCTCTTCAAATTCCTTCAAGCTTTTGAAAGTAAAACCAATGAATTATCAATATAATTTTACCCTAATAAAAAACAATTAGAAAGCTTTTAGCCAGCTCAAATTGCTCATCCGTTAGGCTTGAACCAACATCTCTTCCAGAAAAATTCAACAATTCCAATTTAATAATCCTATTGGCCTCTCTTTGTACCTTTTGGGACAATTTCTAGTATATATGTATATGGTTGGGTTTTATTGCATATGATATTTATGTATATTAGTTATGAAATTGTAAAAAGGATATTTGTGGAGGGGGGGGGGGGTAGGATTTGACCTCCTAACTTGCTCTACACTATTTTAAAACTTTACCAATCCACCCAAACCAAATCCTTAGTAATACCAACATGTATATTATTTAAGAACTCAGTTTTCACAGAGCTCATAGTCAGACCTCCTAACCTGCTCCACACTATTTTAAAGACTTTACCAATCCACCCAAACCAACTTTTTGGTAATTCCAACAGGTATATTATTTAAGAACTCAGGTTTGCCAGAGTTGGAAGGGGGAAGACTGTAGCGATTTCGAGGCAGAAGGTAGGCACGCAAATCGAGGCAATTTAATAATTTTTTGATGCAAGAACCATGAATTTTGCAGGAGGGCAAAATTTTCGCTTTCTCAGATTTTGACAAATTTTAAATGGTTTTTACACCTCTCATCGCCACAAGCACAATGGTGTTGTCCGTTTCGTCATCAGATTCTACATTTTCCAGTCATTTCTAGAATGCACGCAGAGCCATGATTTCAGTAAAATCAGGGAGCAAAACCATGAGCCATGAAATTTTCCCTGGAGGTAAAATTTCACTTTGTGATAATATGGTCGAGTTTATACTTATTTTTCATGGTTTTCCGCAGGGATCCTAATAGTGAAATCAGATTTGACATCTAAGTAGCAGATTTTCAGCACATCCCTGAAACAAAAATTCTGAGGAATCCCGAGGGAATAAAAAAGATTCGTTGATCTCCGAATTTTCAAATTCTCAGAATTCAGATTTTGGACAATCGTTTCAGCACTACTCAATGCCACAAATCTAATGGTGTATTCAGGTTTGTCTTTCTCTCATTTCTTATTTCAGTCACTTTTCTAAGTGCCAGTGTAGATGTCCATCTTCGTGTGCGAATAGTCTTCTTCTTGCGATCGATGCTATGAGATCGATGTTTCAGCAAGCTTCAACACTTTGATAGCCTTTGCTTCAGATGGCCCTTGGTGGTGAGGTATATGATGTGTTCATGTACTTCTTATTTTTGCATTATGTTGTATAGATCCATGATTGATGTTGATGAAGGATCTTGTTTATTATATGTTGTCATGATTCCTTGCTTGATTTGATGCAGAATCTTTCCATGTGATGTACTTTTTGTCATAACTCTTTACGTTATGCTTTGAGATCCCTTGTTGAATGAGGTTGGGATACTCTTGTTGTCGTCATGCATGTGTTTTGATTTGACATCCCTTTTGTACCATGTTGGCGGGATGCGCACCATGCTTGTTTTTGTGTCATACTGATAGGAGTCATTTGATTGAGAGTTCTAGTTGTGGAACATCTCTTAGAGCCACTCCTGCGTGAGGGTATTATTCCTTGTATGATTGAGACGCCATCTCTATGTACATCATCTTTATTGACAACACATAATGCAGCGGCCTACACCATCTTGACACCGGGGCTCCGAGATGTAGTCCCTCCTGGACGAATTCCGTTATCAACGACTTTTGTTTTCATGTGTTGATGATTGTTATGTTCCTCTTATTTACAGTATGTAGCTGTAATTGTTAATGTTCTTTAAAAATAAATTTTAACACATCATGAAAGTAAAAGGTCTTGGAAGGGTCCTTCTTCACATCCGGACTTGGATCAATTGGACTGTCTTCGGATTGGTTAAGCACCACATAGCAAGATTACGCTTAATGCTGGATACTTGTTGACGACACCAGATTGCGCTGAACCTTAAGAAGTGCACATTCCTCGTTCCCTTTGGGAACTTGTTAGGACATGTGGTCTCCAAACAGGGACTGATGGTGGACACCACGAAGATTGCAGTGATTCTAAATTTAGAAGCAGTGAAGTGTTAAATAGCTACGTGCTACCTTGGGACACACAGGGTACTACAGGAAGTTCATCAAAAGCTATGCCCAAATCACCACGCCAATGGAAAAACTATTGAAAAAGGATGTCACATCCTGCTAGAATGATGATTGCATGAAGAGCCTGGATGTCCTAAAGGGGAAATTGGCCTCCGCTCCAATCTTGGTATTCCCAAGATGGGATGTGGAGTTTCTTGTCCATGTTGATGCGTCGTGTATCATGTTGGGAGAAGTGCTCACATAAGAGGGCGGAGAGGGCTTGGATCATCCTATCACGTCTGCAAGTTGTAGATTGTCCAAAGCTGAGAAGAACTATTCCACAACCGAGCACGAGGGGCTGGCAATTGTGTACGTGCTCCAAAAATACTGAAACTATTTTCTAGGAGGATATTTCAATATGTATACGGACCATTCTGTGCTAAATTACTTGGTCAATAAGCCTGTGTTGGGGGGGGGGCATATGTAGGTGGCTCTTATTGTTCCAAGAATATGACTTTGAGGTTGTGGTCAAACCTGGACGCCTGAACGCAAGACTGGATCACTTGTCGCGTATTGAGATGAGCGAGGAACCTACTAGTTTGGAGGAAGGATTACTTGACACATAGCTCTTTGCTATGCATGTCGCGGATGGCCACTTCGAAGATATAATCCACTTTCTGACAAAATGGACTGCGTCGAAGGAATACTCTGTCCAACAGAAGAAGGAATTGGTGGTGTGTGTGGTGGAATTTTCTGTCATCAAGGGGCACCTATACAAAATGGGAAATGATGAGATATTGTGAATATACATACCTAAATTTGAGTGAAGTTAGATCCTCGTGGAAGCACATGGGGGCGCTGCAGGAGGACACTATACAGGACGCGCGACCGTACAAAATATTCTTCGCGTAGGGTTTTGGTGGCCAACCCTTCACCAGGATTCAAAAGCACACTGTAAGGCTTGCAATATATGTCAAAGGACTGGAAAACCATCGTGGAGGGACGAGATTTTGTTTAATCGACAAATGAAATTGCAGTCGTTCAAGAAATGGGTAATCAACTTTGTGGGACCTATCAAACCTCAGGGAAAGATGGGCGCACACTACATCATCATCGTGATGAAGTACCTGACACGATGGGCGGAAGCGTAGCCAGCCAAAGACTACACGACCGCTACAGGTGCGAAGTTTTTGTTTTAAAATGTGTTGACTCGATTTGGATGTCCGAAAATCTTAATGAGTGATTGTGGTACACATTTCTTGAATGAAACCATCAGCACACTCACATAAAAATTCCAGGTGTATCATCAGAAAAGTACACCGTATCACCCACAAGCCAAATTCAACAAAATATTGGAGACTGCGTTGACCAAAGTGTGCAGTGTGCAGTGAAGCGATTGGAACCTGCGCATCCCTGTAGTACTATGGGCTTATAGGACAACGTGCAAGAAACTAACTGGACAAACACTATTCTGGTTAGTTTATGGCGTGGAAGTTTTCATTCCGATGGAATATATCGTACCTAGTCCACGCATAAAAACGCTCACAGGGATAACAGACCGCGAAGCTCTAGAGGAAAGGCTCACACAATTGGAAGAACTTGAGGAGGAATGGTTCTTGGTTGGTTTTCATCAGCAGGTACAAAGGCAGCGTGAAAAGGCTTGGCACAATTGCCATATTAAGTTGCGCACCTTCAAGGTAAACAACTTAGTGCTATAGTATGACAGTAAGTTTGAAAAATTTCCGGGAAAATTCAGAATTCATTGGCTGGGACCATACGTGGTCAAGGAGGTCACAAACGGAGGCGTGGTCTAGGTAGTCAAACTAAATGGAGAACCCTTCCTAGGCAAAGTAAATGGCAGCCGCTTGAAGCCCTACATGGGTGGGCCTGCTATCTGACTAACCAACAGAAGCACAGCCTTCACGCTCAAAGGAGCAGGACAAAGGCACGTGACTATAAACATATGCAGCAGATACCTGTACAGATGTATGGAAACAGTTCAGACATAGAGGTCTCAGAACAAGGAATGCAACAGATACAACAAGCAGCAACTTAGTGCATTGTGGACCTCAATATAGTTCGAGAACAATTGGAGGGACTCCGAGCCAAGATCACCGAGTTGACAAAGTGACTCGAGGGTGAGTCACGATGTTTGTGTTGGGGGCCTATTGGGCATGGAATCCCCCCAAGGGATGCTTTAGGGCTCAAAGCCCGATTTTTGACCCAATATTGTTGTAAAGTCTTCGCGAATTATGGGCGAAGAGTGCAAAATTTATGATAGAGTCACAGGGTTGTCCGCCCAAGTCTTTTAATGTAATGTCGGCCTACCCATGGTCCGCGAACCATGGGATTGTATAAATACAGCGAGGCTCTAACTGTAAAAGAGAGGTAACTAAGGAAGTAGAAGTGAAGAGCAAGAGTCTAAGTGTCTAAGTGTGTCTTGGGTTGTAGAGTAGGAGAAGGCTCTGCAACTGAGTGCACAGAGGCCTAGTTGTCCGCAGTTAAGTGTGCAGACCCCTGCAGCTGAGTTCACAGGGTGGAGTCGAGTCTGTAACCTAAGAAGAGATTAATAAAGAAAGATTTTGTTACCATTTCGTGTATCTGTTCTTGGATTAATACATGGTTAGTGTAATTGTAAATATATTGTTTATTTACTGCGCGTACATGTATGAATGGTTTATATTTCTAAGTATAACTTAACACATACAAATAAGCTAAGTGAATCAACTAATAGTGGGACACTAGTAAGGACTTGCGTAATAATAGCGTTTGGCTCCTGAGTAGGGCTGCGTGAAGACAACATCTCAGGCTGTGAGGTACAGGTAAGTGTGTGTAGCGACGGGCACGCAGGGTCGAACCGCGGACCACTTGAACTCATCAGACATCTCCAGGGTGCAGAAACCTGGTTCTAGTACCCTCCCATACTACTTCAGGTGAGACCTCAGTTCGCGCTCCGCGGACTATTACCGAAAGGGCCAGTAGTACTGGGATTTTTTTGGCTAAATCACCTCTGAACCTGGGTCAGGCCCCAAAAAGCCAACACCATCTGGCATTTTTCTTAGCGCTCCTGCACAAATCCATCCATTCTATCCTCCTGCGGCTTCCAGTTCCGAGATAAATGTCATATCATATGATAAAGGAAGGTATCAAAAACAACCTAGAAGCAAGAAGAAAGGTAAAGGTAAGAAGAAGAACGATTCCTCACCATAGGATAAAAAAACAAAATTTTCTTCCGATGAGAAATGAAAGCCTTGATACCCATGCTTGTTTGGTAATGAGGATCACTTTACACGTGACTGTCTCCACCACGCTGGAGTGAATCAGTTTCTTAAATAATCCAGTTCTCCTACTGTGTTGACCGACCTGTATCCCAATCAGGAGACTCATATGGTTGCTCAGGATGCCTCTTCCTCTAACGCAGTTTTGATGCTTTTCTCCTCAAAGATGAAATCTGATGTCATGGTGGCCACTCGAAACAAGGACTTTGGTAATGTGAATCCATCGAATGGTCAGGTTATTGATCAACCTACCAGTTCAGCACCACCTTCATCTGATCATGTTCCACCTATGGCTCTTATGAAATTGAATATCAATCCTTCGAATGGTGTTATCTATAAGTCTTCTTTCAACGCTTATTCGAGAGCCACTCAAAATTACAATGTAATTGAAGACTTGGCTCATTCTCCTTCGACTATGTCGACTCTTGAGGTGTTGTAAAACTTCCCCACCCAAAATAAGGTATTTTTATTAGCTATTGAATGTGTGGATCCGTTGGATTCCAACTTAGTGGTTTTCTCTCATGAAAACTATAACCCTCGACTTCCGACTCAGTTAGTTTTTATGATTCAGGTTGTTGTCCATGGTAAGAAAATTCATCATTCTATTGTGGAAGACGGAGCCTCCAACTACATCATGTCCTTGTCTTGTTGGAAGGAGATTGGTTTGCGCCAACTGAGTCAATCGACCACCACATTAAAAGCCTTTGATGGGACGACATACAAACCTTGTGGGATTTTGAATTCCCTCTAAGTGGAACTACAGGGAAAATTCGTATCTGTTAAAATAGAAGCTATCAATGGACCTATGGATTATAATATTCTACTATGATGTACATGGGTTTATGCTATGGTTGTCATCATTTCAACGCACTTCCAAATGATCACCTTTCCTTATAAAGGAAAGATCATGGAAATAGATTAAATCACCTTTATCACCTACAATTCCAATGTTACTGGAAGTGTCACTCTTTTAGGGGAATCCCTACATTCCTATCAACATGTTGAAGGATTCATTGCTTATGGGAACCTTTTCACTCCCTCCCCCTCCCCTTCCCAGCTCCTCCCCTCCATTTTCTTATATCAACATGATATCATCCTCTAGGATCCTAACCAATCCATGTATTATACTTGATGAAACTAACATCAAATTTTTTTGCGACGGAATGCCACTTAGCCCTGTTGAGAAAGATTACGAATCCATCTACTCGGCTTGTGTGGCCCATACTTTTTCTTCAATCAATTGGGTAGATCAATCACTAGATCATGGCACACCCTCTGATCCTTTCTTGCGTACATTCTCTGATGAAGAAATCATCACAGAGATCATGATTTTAGATGATGCATCGTGGAATGAACATCATCATCGTTCCTCCTTCCCATATACCATTGAAGATAATCTCAGTGGTGTGTACCTACCTAATTTTGTCGAACCTTTTACAGATTTTGTTTCCATTCATGAGATTAACTCTGAAAAAAACCTTTCTAATATTGAAGAAACCACTCCTCTCGATATTTTGATTAAACCAGGAATAATAAAATTTTTATACATCGGAGCATCTTGTTCTTCATCTAAAATCGAGATTTATCGAACCCTTTTTCATGAGTTCAAAGATGTCTTTGCCTAGACATATGAAGAAATTCCAGGTATCGACCCAAACATAGTAATGCACGAAATCAAGATGTATCATGATGCCAAACCCGTCCAGAAATGCCTCTGTCTGATCCATCCCAAGAAGGCTACTCAGATAAAATTTGAAATTGAAAAGATTCTTTGGGCTGATTTCATATACCTTGTTTCGTTAACTGGTTGGGTATCAAACCTTCTTCAAGTATGTGTCGATTATTGGGACGTAAATTGAGCTTGTTCGAAGGACAATTACCTGACTTTGTTTATTGACCAGATTGTTGATGGGTGCACTGGATGGAAGATTTATTCATTTATGGATGGATTCTCAGGCTATTATCAAATCAACATTATCCCGATGGACAAACCTAAAACCACATTTATTTGTTACTGGGTACTTTTTCTTATAGAAAGCTCCCTTTCAGTTTAAAGAACACAAGGGCCATGTTTCAACGTTCGATCGATTACGCTTTCCCCGACATCAAGGATACTGTGAAACCCTAACTGGATGATCTCCCAGCTCACTCCAAGAATCGGGTTGATCACACCATGCATTTACAAGCCATTTGTCTCCATGGTAGACATTATAAGATTCAACTTAACCTGCAAAAATGTGCATTATATGTTGGTTTTGATCGACTCCTTGGTTCCATGATTTTGAAACAAGGAATTCGTATTGATCTTTTAAAAGTCCATGCAATCATTGAATTTACTGCATCTTCCTCCCTCGTTCAGTTACAAAGCCTCCAAGGGAAAGCCAACTTCCTGAGGAGGTTCGTCCCTAACTATGTTGAACTGACCAAAGGATTTAATCGCTTACTGGAAAAAGGGATTCCCTTCCATTAGAATGACACTGAATAGAAAGAGTTTGATGCCTTGAAAGATGTACTGGTTTTCCGCGACTGTATCCTCATAGTCCAGAAATGTCATGCATGCCAGATCTATGATCAAAATTTTTGCACTCCACCTGCTTTGTTGCATCCCATTATTGCTGTTGGTCGCTTTGGAAAATGGGGTATCGACTTTGTAACATGTAACCCTCATTCGACCAAGGGGAATGGCTATATTATTGTTATTGGTGACTACTTTACCAAGTGGGTCGAAGCAATGCCTACATTCAATAACACCAGCGAAATGACTGCTTACTTTTTCTTCAACCATGTGATTGCTAGGTTTGGTGTTCCATAAGAAATATTAACCGATCACGGGAAGCACTTTCAGAATCATATGATGACCAAATTAGTTTCCAAATTGGGACTTTCACATGAAAATTCCACTCCATCTTATCCTCAGGCTAACAGACAAGTTGAAGCAATTAAAAACATTCTTAAGAATATGCTTCAACATATGATAAGGATCCACAAATTGGACTGGAAATTTCGCTCTTTGATGCCTTGTGGGCATACTGAACCTCAGTTAGGATTGTTAATGGATTCACAACCTTCCATTTGGTGTATAGTTTGGAAGCGGTCCTCCCCGTTGAATGTGAAATTCCACTGCTGAAACTAGCTATCGAAATTCTTCCCGCTACTTCTGTAGAGGAGGAGCATATTTTACATCTAACTCGTTTGGATGAAACCCAGTGCGATGCCGCGTTAGCCAATGAAGGCCATAAAAGACACATCACTGCATAATATGAAAAAAGTGTCAAGCCTAGATTCTTCTTGGAAGGAGATTTGCTTCTCTTATATGACATCAAGAAGTTAGGTCGAGCAAAGTTCCAGCTTATGTGGTTGGGCTGATACATTTTCAAGCGTTTCCTTGCAAAATGGGCTTATGAGTTAGTAGACCTTGATGGAGTTCCAATGTCATAGACTAGAATTGGCTTGTACCACAAAAAATACTATGCTTGTTCCCATGCATAGTACACTATGTAAATAATATCCATAGGTGTGTTGAGTGTGTTTACAGTGTGTTTTTCAAAGATTCCCATGGTTTTTGTTGATTCTATTTACTTTTGGATTTTAGATGTCAACCTCTCTTGAATCGTATATTGGTTATGGCGATGGTGCTAGTCGTAGTACTCGAAACCTATCCTCCACAACATGGGCTCACTTTTCTCCAAATGGTGAGCTAGTGAGTATGCAAGGGATTTGCTTTGGTTGCTCTTCTAACAACACTACTGAATATAGCGTAGTGGTTGAGCTACTATCTGATGCTATTGCACATGGTATCTGCCGTGTAGTTGTTAGGCTTGACTCACAACTCATAGTACTACAACTCGCTAATATCTATTGAGTGATAAATCACGCCATCCTTCACATGGTTTTGAGAGGGCTTCTTTTAGAAAGACATTTTGATTTCATACAATATGCACATATTTCTAGAAATTAGAATGTATTAGCAGATACTTTTGTTAATTTTGTTTTGGATCGACATTTGCAACAAAGGTAAATAACTTTCAATTCACATCACTTCATATCGAAAGAAGAATAGGAACAAGGAAACACTGAGACCCCTATGCTCAGATATGTTGTTATGACCTATAGAATGCATATTTGTGACATGTTCGACAAAATACCTGTCATGGCTAGTAGGGGTCCAACTAAGTATTTGTTCAAGTATTTTCATCTGTATCATTGTTTCGATGTTACTTTTCATTCCTGAAAGCTTCATGAAGTTCTGGGCAGTGGCCTGAGTCTTTGCCCTGAAAAAGTGGCACGAAATCCAACGTCACAAGCTCAGAAATAGTTGAAAAAGACCCTAGGTGCTTGCATGCCCATGCTGTGAGAGCGACTAGAGGGCCCCAGTCACATGCATGCCCATTCTGTGAGGATCTATGGCAGTGAAATGTCAAGTTGTCTCAGGGGTTGATCACCTAGAAGGGTTGGATGGCTCTTGTAGGTTCTGTGCCAGGTGCAGAAGGTCAAGTTGGTTGTTTTGTGCGAGTTCCACTTCCTTAAATGTATATGGGGAGTTGAATAAAATTGTAGTAGCCTCTCATCAAATGTTTACCCCATCATACTTGTTCACTAGGTAAATGTGGGAGGATGGTGTTACAGTAAAAAATACTATTTATAGGTTAAGAATATCCATGGTAAGTGTGGGTGAGTCTACATGCTTAAAAATCTTGTTACATGTTTTTTTTATTTTTATTTTTTTAATCTATATAGATTCAACTCATATATTAATTCTTTTTAATATTATAATAAATAAATAATAATAAATAATAATATAAATAATATAATAATAATGATAATAATAATAATAATAATAATTGCAATGAGAAGTGCATTCTACATGCCAGTATGAGGGCGATGTGTGATTCTATTTTTGCTCAACTTTGGAGTTGACATGTTTCCCTCTTAGAATAAAAATGAAATATTTTCAATGTTTGCAATAATGAAAAACAAAGACTAATATGCTTTTTTAACTAGTTTCAGTTAAAAACACTGTAAAACATCAATTACTCCAAGCTCATTACCATCCCTCAATTTGTTATTGATATTACAACATAATCTACTAAAACTATTTCACTTGTTATAAAAAAAATAAAATATTTCTATGTCCACATTAGTTAATATATTTTCATATCAACTTTGGAAAGAGATGAACTAATTAGAAGTGAAAGAAAGTGTGAGTAAGGTGTTTAAACCTTATACCTTTTAAAAATATTTCAACAAAGGATTTAAATAAACTATTTGAAAATCTATATTAACTAAATTATGTTGATATTAACTTCATGTATGTCTATACAAAGATTTATTTTTAAAAGAAAATATTTTAATGTTGTATATAATAAAATATTCACTCTCCAAAGAAAAAAGTAATTGAAAATTAAAAAATAAAATAAAAATTATGAAATACTTCGTAATAAAACTAAGAGGAATTGAATTAATTAATGTCACATTTAAAAATATTCATAATAATAAAAAAATTCCATTGTGGTTCAACAATAAAGTATTTTAGTATGAAGCATTAAATAATATTGATGTATACTTCAAATATATTAATAACAAAAAAACATTTTAATGTGGATAAAACAGTCATAGATAAAATGTCTCAATGCAAATGTTATGTAAATTATTTTAATGTCAACTATGTATATATTATATATTTTTAAAAAAATTAAGTTTATATAGTTAAATTTTCATAAGGCACACAAAAACTATGTTATTCATATCAAATAATAATACAATATCAATACTAGAAACTATGTCTAGAGATAGTTAATCTATCTTGGACATACAATCTCTTGGTTGAGTGAATATTTCAACCACACACAAATCTACGAAGTTAACCAGTTGGATAGAATCTCTCAACCAACTAGACCTAAACAAACTCCCAAATATTAGGAACAAACTCCTAGACGTAGAAAACATCACAACTAAGAAAAGTAGGAATTATATTTTCCAAGTCACCCCCTTAATGACTACTTGTCTCGATCTCATTCCGCAAGATCTACATCTAGTCCAATATGGAAATTACACCTTGTACCTTGTTCATGCAGATACCATCAAATTGTCAACATCCATATAAAGGAACAACCATCCACCTGAATGCATGGGTACCTAACCGCTGCAGTCGTTGGTCTAGTACAAAGTTCTTCACATATATGGTTCACCCAAATCCTTGATGAACTCATTTTGACATGGTTATTCACACAAATTATTCCATCTCACAACACTCCCCCCCGTTCATCAAAGACTCAATTCTCTGATTACATATCAATCTTAGATACAAGTACACCTTCCACCCTCGTAGCTATGGAGTGGTTAATTTCACAACTTGATGTCACTAGGAAACACATAAGAAAGGGGTATGAATGCCTCTCTGGGTATTACAACCATATTCCCTTTTAATATGCTACAACTGACCATTACAAAGCAATATATGAGATGTAGATTTGCTATAATTACAATGTGTGACTCATCCTTTAGCACGACCATGAGTCTATTCTACAAACACAAACAAACTTGGTTGTCCATCATCCTTTAATCTCTATTGTTTCTCCTTTACCTCCTCTTGTTCATATCATCCACAAAATATATTTGGCATCTTCAGTATCACTGTCCAATAATTGTCTTGAATTTAAAAAAAAATCACTACACTTCACATTGAGTTGGCTAGAATCAATATATTAATCAACTCTATTAAGTTCCAATTATAAGGAAATTCCATTATTTATAAACAACATGCTATTCTTTACAAATAACTGAGAAACACATTTCATTTTATAATGACCAAATCTTTCACTTTCATAATCACATCACCCAAAAGAACCGCGTACAATAAAGATCTCAATGGAGAAATCAATGACACATGTCCATAGCCAGAACCATAAACGAACGTGTTAGGCCTGTATTTTGTCTTTCTTTATATCATATTTTACTCAGAAATCCCTCATGCTTTTGTTTAGTTTGAATGGTTATTGTTGTGATTTTGTGCATTCTTGGAGACAATAAAGTAAGTATTTACTATTTTCCACGATTCCCTTGTTTTAACGAGATTTAAATATTAAAAGCATCATTAATAATAGTTTGTGTGTTTGTAGGTTTAAACTTAGTTGATTACCTTTTTACACATATGCCAACATCCATTAATCCTGCACTCACCTTATTATACTATGCATCATATTCATGTACCAATTGGGATTCCTACACTCATGAGGATTCTTGCACCAGTTTATTATAATACTACCTGGTTCCTACACTGCACATCACATTCCTGCACTCATGAGGATTCCTGCACCATGTATCAAGTTCTCGCACCAGGGTCAAAGAATGCGTAGACTACTTCAACTAGTCAAATTTGGAGGACATTACTTACCTAAAAGTTTGAATATCAGTTCAAGGATATTTTTGGAAATTCTTGTTGGTCAACATCACACTTAGTTTTCACCGCAAGTCGTAGACCGATAAAAGAGGAGCCATTTACCAAAATAGTCCCTCATGTACCAGATTCAACTCCTTTATTCGACATTTAGTTGCACCAAAACTAGATCCGACTTTTATACATGGAAAACTATTACGATTTGTAATGTGTTCCTTTTCTATTTGATTGGCTTATTAATAGCCCGATTTGTAATGTAAATATCTATATAAACTGGAAGATGGCCTGGAGCCAAGAGGGAGAGAGGAGATGGTCCCAATGTAGTATTATGCGAGTATAGTTGACCTATGGATCACTCCCTTTGTTTGCTAGAGTTTCATCTTTTCCTACACCATGTAAAGACTACACTTTCAAGATTAATTGAACCAATTCATGTCAGGTTCTTTTCAATTTGGTTGAAAATTTCATGCTTATAATCTTTGTGTCAACCAGATCATTGAAAGAGGGTGCGAGTTTGCTGGGTTGACTGCCAGATTAGCTTGACACCACTCTGAATTATTTAGGATTAGGTTGGATTGCGATGTGCTGAGTGAAGAGTGTTTAATTCGTCATTCACTGTGTGAGAATTGTAATATTAGATCGTAATATTTATTCTTTTGACAGTCCCTTTCCTTCCTTCAAAGTCAATGTCATTTTATTTGTTGCATTCAATACGATATTGGAAAATTGTTTTTCAAGTTGAAAATATTTCTTTACAGCGAATAGTATATCAGATTGTGTGTCACGTCTGTCGATTTCATGCATACATGGGGTATGTCTCTCCTAGTGTTTTGTATTCATGGTGTCATATTATGCTTTGAGACTTTGCCTCTATATTATTTGATCGCACAATTCCACTCCTTTAAATTGGTTTAGATCCAACAGAATCTCGTGGGTTTGTGCTCTAGAATACAAGATCGATTTCACCTTAATTATTTGAATGACTATGATTTATAATAGAGGTGTATGGATATGGTGAGATCCTAGCCTATTGAGATATTTCTTGTATCAATTGAATTTTAAATAGCTTTGTTTACAGAGGCTATGTATCCAACAGAGGCCGCATAAACATATTTTTGTTATTAGCAATTTGAATCATGATTCCTGCATGTTGGAGAGCCAACGTTGATAAAGGGAAACTACATCATGTTTAAGATTGATATTGTTTCTCCATCATTTTAGTTTCAATTAGACTTTTGGTCATTTTCCAAAGAAAGATTTAGTTTTGTTACAGAGGGACAAAGAAGGCAAGAGAATTTATATTAGAGTGATTTCTTTCATATATTTGTTTACAAAGTAAATACTGCCAAGGTTAGATGATGCTTTCAGGTTTTAATTTCTTAAAAGGATTTTGTTACAAAGAGAGAGATGAGGTAGAATTAGGGCATACTTGTTTTAATTTGATTTGCACAAAGAATGGTTTGATTTGATCTTGAGTTTGAATTTCTTTCATCATTTATAGTCTTCCATTTTCTTATGATCCTCAGTTTGAATTGATAGTCATCGCTTGGTCTCCAGTTAAACGATAATTAGAATTTACCCTTTTCCAATAATTAGGATTTCCTTTTGCAATTGCTAATTGTACAAGTTTGTCTTTTATTTTCCAAATGTTATATTGAGGTTTGTTTCCAACTGTCCGGATTAGTGTTTATTCTTTCTAAAGATTCCTTTGAAGTGCAAGATTTAATTTAATTTTTTTAGATTTGTTATCACTCAGGTTGTCCCTAAGCTCCTGAAGGGATACGGCCGAGGTAACCACAAACCAATATTTGGATTGCAGGTTCTAGCCCACCTGGAATCAGAGAGGGCTTTCTCTTAATGATTTAGCTTTGTTGATGATGATTTTAGGCTAGTTATTGGGTTCAGGGGTTTTGATTTTTGTTTGGATGGAGTTTGATTGGAAAGAATTTGGATTCGAGCAAAGAGGCAAGAGATAGGGTGATAAGTTCAAACCATTGGGCATGGAGTCATGGATTAAGGATTGCTGTTGCGTTTTCTTGGTCACAAGAGGATTATGGAGTGGGATAGCTACACATGAAACAATACCAATTTTCTGAAAATATGGGATGAAAGTCAGAGATGAAAGGCAATTAAGAATCTTTCATCAACTAACAGGGAAGAGAGGTGAATGAATGGTTATCTAGGAGTAGTTAAGAATTCCTAAACTAACATTCATATGTGAAAGAAATAGCGTAAACAAGATAATTTAAGTATGCATGTTCATAACTATTCCTGAAGAAAACATGAAGAAATCACAGAAATTGAGCATAGGGTGCTGCCAAACAAATCCTAAGCTATTCTTCCTTTCTGTAATTTTAGATGGTGGAACATAGGTGATAAAACAAACATAAAAGACTAAACAGAGTTAAGTAACACTTATTGAACCATGTAGAAGTACAAGAATTCCATAGTCACTCCTCAACCAGTTAGACACAACAGACAGTTACAGAATCCATGCTTTTCAGCAGTCTTTGATTATAGAAATTATCACATTTACAATGCGAATCTCTGCTCAAGCAAGATATCAGACCAACAAAGATCAAACAACCAACCCCTCTTACATGTTTCGGGGTGGTATATATAAGCAAAATATCTAAAAGTCATTTATTACAACCGACCTAAATAGGTCTGTAGGAAAAAAGATTTCTAAACCTAAATTATGCTGGAATTAAATGTAAGTAAATCTGCTTTGGGCTGCGTCAGTTGCAACAGGATCAAAATGAGTTAATGTGGTGTCCTCTGTGGCTTGGTGCAGTGGTTCTGTAATAACTGTGCATTGAGTTCTGGTCCACTGATCTCCTGTGAGATTTAATGTGCAGTCATTGGTGCTGGTGAGCTTTGAATGGTTCCTTCACTGCTTCTTGACTTTCAAGGCTTTCTTTTAATGCTTCTTTTGCCTCGAGCCCTGAGAAAATCTCCTCTGATACAATTTGCTGCTACACTGATACTCTTTGACATGGTTTTTATCTTCATATCGGCTCTCATACTCTTTAACCTCTGAACCGGGTCTCTTTCTGTCTTCTGATACGTTTAAATTAGCAAAATCGGGCTTTTTCTGCCATTTTCGGTGCAAAGGGGCCGAGGAATCAAAAGATTCCCTAAAGATTCTCCATTTCGGCCTATTTTCCGTAGCGATGCGCGATCGCTAATCGCGCATTGAAAACTGCCTCTGTTTTTCATTCCGGAGCTCCGAAGCTTGACTTTTGCGCTTGCGCGTTTTTCCGTTTTTTGGCTGCTGACATCAGAGGTACGACGGATGATGTCAGCATGACATCAGCAGTGGGGTCCTCTGGTATGGATGTGATGTCAGCATGCTGACGTCAGCAGGATGACGTGGCAGTACAGCAGGGTGATGACATGGCGGGACACGGTGGCAGGTGACATGAGCTAGGGGCAGGCAGGAAAGGGTGAGGTGGAGGCGATGTGGCAAGGTGACGCGACGCTCCTGTCATGCGAGGGGAGGGCGGTTTTGATGTTCATTGGACCGCTTTTGATACGGAGGTGGTTTCTGTCAAGGGCGGCCCGATGCAATGGGATGCCGCCAGTTGTCCTGGTGTACGTCAGTAAAACCGTCAGACATCGGGTGCTAATGTACCCATACAAGAGGGCGCCTGATATGCATAATAGCCGTCGGATCTGGGAGGGCTGATCCGACGGTGGACGGGAGGAGAAGATGCGCGAGATTTATCAGAACAGCGGGAGCGTTAAAAGTTTAATTTTTCACGGTGCGAGTGGGTTTTAACTTTAGAAAATGGTGTAATGGGTTAGCGCTTGGTTATTTATTAATCAAATATTAATAAATTCCATAAATGAAATGTGCGGGGGTTTGTGAATGCATTCGAAGGGGGGGTTTTGTGTTTTGGAAGGAGTCCAAACACCTTGGGTGGAAAAATTATGCAGAGAAGAGGGTTGTTACTAAGGTCTAGGTGACTTAGTAATTCCCAAGGGGTATTTATGGTTATGTTTCAATCAGGGGGAGGGGATATTTACATAGGGGAGTTATTACCATAGTTTTAATAGGGGGAAGGGAAATAGATAGGGAGTTAGATAATAATGTCAGTAGTTAATATGGAAATAATAAGAATAGCGCTAAGTCTCAGAGATCTTAGGCTTCGAAGGCGAGATAGAACTTTGTAGAGAAAATATGGATCCTCCTTGAGTAAAGCATATCTTTTACCAAGGCAAATGAGATGGAAAATGATTAACTAAGAGATATCAAGTAGATCCTGACCTCTTTAGGGGAAGTTAGTAAATGATTTAGGGAAGAGGAAGAAAGGGAAGTTAATCATGCCTCGCTTGAAGTCCTTCAAATGGGAACTGCCTGCTGACTGTGATCTTGATAAATGTAACACTTGAAAAATGTGGAATTGATCGCAAATTAACATTCTGCAACCTCAAAATTACCTACTCAGCCTACTTGCCTAACATTTTTTCTTCTTTTTGTTTTGGGTGCACTTAGACTTGTAGACCCAGCTTTTCAACTTTTTCTTTTTATGTCTTCCTATCTACATCTACACTTATTTCTTCCAAGGGCCCATATTAAGCAGTTGGGCTCCTTCAATTCTCTACCTATCTAAGAATCTGCCAAGATTAAGCTGTTTGGACCTCCCTTGAGCTGAAAACTGTACAAAAATGGAACATTCTTCAAAATTGGATTGCAACAGTTGAACTTGGATTAGCACACCTTCATGGCCTCTTTCGTTGGTGACTGTTTAGCAAATATGGAGCATTGCAGTATGCAAAGTATGACATATTTGGCCTGTAAAAATGTCAATCATGAAATATGAGTAACCTGCTGCAGCAGGAGGCTAACAGTGGCTCCACTTGGGGATGGCTTCTCCTTGTGAGAAGCCAAGAATAGCAGCTCAGACTGCCTTGATCTTCTGCTATTGCTGTGCTTTGAAACTTCTTAGTGATGACTATTGGATTGATCTGAAATTATGGACTGCAAACATCACAGTCCCTTAACTGATTTGCTAGTGAACTGTGAAACACTGCCTGCTTTCTTCTGCGTGCTTTAACATCTAGAATGTTACAAAAATAAAATAAAGTGATGATATATACAATCATTTATGTACAGAAAATAACACCGCCTGTTCTTTCTTATTCAAAAGGGATCATGGTAATGTTTTAGCATTTGGTCATTAACAGGGCCTTCCTCAGCTGTGATGCCATCTAGAGATTTGAGGAAATATGTGTTGTTTCCTTGCACATCACTGATAATGTATGGACCTTTCCATAAAAAATCAAATTTTGCATGTTTGCCCTTGTCCTCTCTTCGTGAATCCCACCTTAGAACTTTGCTGCCAACCCAGAAATCCTCTGCTTTAGCTTTCTTATCAAACATCTTTTTGAGCTTCTCTTGCAACATCTGAGCTCTGTCATACACTTGTTCTCTGGTTTGCTGAAGATGAATGGTTTGATTAACTCTTCTTTGCATATCATTTGGTTCAGCCTGAAACTCCTGTAATAGTTTGATAGTAGGAATACCCAAAGATGAAGGAAATCTGGCTTCCATGCCATATACTAGCTCATAAGGGCTCATCCCAATGGATTTCTTAGTTGAAAGTCTGTCTGCCCACAGAGCATTTGTGAGCTTCCTATGCCAGTTCTTTTTGTTTTCCTCTAGCAATATCTTTATGATGTTGATGAGGCTTTTGTTGGATGATTCGGCCAAGCCATTGCCTTGAGGGTAGTAAGCTGTGGAGTGGCCCAAGGTAATGTGGAATTTATGGCAGAAGTTGATGATTTTTTTGGATTTGAAGGCACAAGCGTTATCAGTGATGATTTTCTCAGGGCAGCCAAATCTGGAATGGATATTTCTCTCAAGGAATTGGATAATGGTGGAGTCATTGGCTTGTCTACATGGGATGGCTTCAATCCATTTAGTGAAATAATCAGTGGTTGTTAAAATCCACTTGTGCTGGCCTGAGGAGGAGGGAAGAATTTCTCCAATGAAGTCGAGACCCCATTGTTGAAAAGGCTTTTCGGTTGAAATGGGCTTAAGGGGCAAAGGCAGTAATTTTCTTTTCCCTTCAAAGATTTGGCATTTGTGACATGAAACAACAAATTTCTTGACATCTGCAAATAGAGAGGGCCAATAATAACCAGCCCTTAAAATCTTGTCAGTAGTGGACTTCTAGTATAAATGTCCTCCACAGTTCCCTGCATGGAATTCTTTCATGATGCTGTTAGTTTCATTCATAGTCAAACAATTAAGCAATATTCCTTCATGATTTTTCCAAAACAAAGCACCATCTATGACACAAAACTTTGATGATTTCATCCTTAAAAATATTTTCTTGGTCCTGGACAATCCTGGGAGAGCACACAGGTTTAAAAATACAAAGCAAATATCAGCATACCATGGGGATTGCAAAAAGGTTTCACTGATCTGTGGAGTCGCCAGCTCCGGTTCATTGTCCAGTTGATTAATGTCTAAGGCCTGGAAGTTTGTTTCAGACATTAGCTTGGCTAAACCCTGTCCTTTTATCAGCTTGGTAGGTTTTATTTCAATTTCGTATTCAATAATGCTAGCAATCCACTTGCCTCTTTTGCCTTCTAGTCCCTCTTGAGTTAATATATCTTTTACAACAACGTTTGGGACATAGGCAATCACATGGGAATATAAGATGTAAACTCTGAAGTCTTTGATGGCCTTAACCAGGGCATAAGCCTGCTTTTCCATAATCTGATATTTCAGTGGTGCATCTCTTAAAGCTCGGCTGAAGAAAGCAATTGGATTTTCGTTACCTTGATCATCCTTTTGCAGAAGGACAACCTTTTGCAGAAGGACAACAACTATGGTGTGCTCGGATGCAAAAGAAAAAATGATAAAATCTTTGTCGAATTGCGGACTGGTGAGGATAGGCGTTTGAGTCAAGGTAGTTTTAATACTCTCAAAAGCTTGCTTGGTTTCAAGAGACCATTTTACCTTGGCATCCTTTTTTAACATATTGCTCAGTAGCCTTATTAGCTCAACTAGGTTTGGGATAAATCTCCTTAGGAAATTGATCTTTCCAAGGAATGCTTGCAACTCTTTTATATTTCTTGGATATGGGATTTGGAGGATAGCTTGAATTCTTTCAGGGTCAATTCTAATCCCATCTTTTGATATGATATGGCCTAGAAGCTTGCCCTCCTCAAGGTCAAACAGGGACTTCTTAGGATTCAAGGAAATGCCATATTTCCTACATGTCATGAAAATTTGCCTTAGATGCTTAAGGTGCTCTTGGTCAGATT